>PVJC01029170.1:0-22075 GCA_004026665.1 Murina feae
CATCACTCTAACTGCAGTGTTGGGAATAGAGTAGAAAGTCAATTTATGAGGCTATGGCAGTAATACACAAGGCATTCAGGTACCACTTAGCTGAAGAAATGATATAGAGCAATTAGACTTTTCATTTATTTTTAAGCTAGACTGAAAAAAATTGCTGATGAATTGGATATGTAGTGTAATAGGAAGCAGAGAGCAAAGATGACTTTAAATTTGAGTGTGAGCAAATGAAAGGATGACATTTACTGAAATGTGGGAGAGCAAGGATGGCATGGGACAAACAGGCATGATGCTGGATCCGTATGATGCAATATGCTTATCAGACAACATTCTTTGCCTCTTGTAGCTTCTGATGCCTCCTGGCATTGTTTGGTTTATGACAGAATAACTTCAATCTCTGCTTTTATCTTCACATGACTATCTTCTCCCTGTGTGTCTGTCTCCAAATTTCTCCTTTCTTATAGGGTCACTAAGCATTGGATTTAGGACACTCCTTAATCCAGTCTGACCTTATATTAAAGGATTATATCTGCACAGACACTATTTCCAAATAAGGTCCCATTCACAGTGCCCCAGGTTAGGATTTCAACCTATCTTTTGGGGGAACACAATTTAATTCACACCTCTTTTGATGAGGAACTAGGCAAGATCACCTCTGCTATTCTGCTATTCAATATTGTACTGAAAGTCCTAGCAACTGCAATAAGACAAGTCAATGAGGTAAATTTTTATTAAAGAAATAAAAATATTCTTAGTTGCCATTGTAATACTGGCCTAAAAAAATTATGTTTACATGTATATATAACAAATATGTGAATAGTATATGTTGAAAATTATAAAATGCTTATGAAAGAAATAGAAGAAGACCTAAGTGAATAAGGAGATATACTATACAACTATCTAGCGGTTAAACTAAAGTGAATAGCTCTTGGGAAAAAAAAAAACAACAAAAAATCATAAACAACAACAAAACAAAAAACTCTGCTACTACCTGTATAAGAAAGTACTTGAGCCAGTATTCTTCTGGCAGTTAAGGTTATATCTTTATCTGACATATATTCTTCATTGGAAAATTCCAGTTTCATATGAATGGCAATATTTGTTTGTTTCACTAATAAATTAGTAAACTGAGCACTTAGTTAATAGTTTTCAAGGCTACATAATCCACTCATGGTATTTGCGAGCTATTTTCTCTAAACTCTAAACCAGGTCCAATTGAAAAGTACACTTTGAAAACAATCTATCAATTAGAGAACTGACTGAAGATTATTTTAAAAATATAAGGAAATCCAATTTTAATTGAATACATGAGATGTATCCTTATGGCTGTTCTCTTTTCACACTCTACACTTACTGCGGATAAATTGAGATCTAATTATAAAGGTCATAAAAAAAGGTGAAAGCTGAAACCCTAAATGTTCAATTAGGAACCAATCTTTCAGCTTTTTATTCTCTCTCATTTCTAAGTTGCTCTTGCTGTTTATTGTTTTGTTTTTATATTTTTGAAGCAATGCCCTTGATATGTTGATTGCTCAATGGGTGTTTTTCATTGTGTACAAAAACTTGAGAATTACTCTATTGTTAAATGCCTCTTTGGTAGTTTTGCTTTTAGAGTTGCAGATGTTAAGACTATGAATATAATAACACCTCATTACATTTTACAAATGTGTTCTCAATGCAAAACTAAGAAGTTAGTATATAAATTTGCATTTGGAAAATAAGATTATTTGTAAGGACAAATATAATGACTTTGCATCCTATCTAAGTCCTTATCACACACTGTTGTCATGACTTGCTTTGCAATTTAAGGTGCAACAGCAAAACTAATACAAATTTCTTTTTCCTTCTTCATGATTTAAGGGGTAGAAGATTTGTTCTCTCCATAAATCTTAGCAACTTCGGGATATAATTTTTTTCTTTTGTTATTAAGTCAAGAACTTTCACCTTTTCACTTAAAAGAAGCAGTTTACTGCTTCATTTTGGTGTATTCAAATTGATGGTATCATTGCTTTTGTGCTTTGGGGCCATTATTAAATCAGGTAAGGATTGCTTGAGTACCAGCATTGTAATTCTGTGAAAGTTGATAAGATATCCAAGATTCATGGTTTGGTAGTGGATAGAGTGTGGTTACACTGGACAAAGGGATCATGTATTTCCTGGGCAGGATAGAGTGTGATGGTGTGAGATGTCATCATGATACTCATAATAGTGTGCATTTTAAAACAGCATTTTTTTAAATAACTGGACTTTTCCATTTAAAGTTTTTGGATTTAATTCAATGGCAGGCAACTGAAACCATGAAAAGTGAAACAGCACATAGGAGAAAATTACTACATACCAGTTATTTTGTTCTCATAAACAGAATTTAAATATGAAACAATAAAATATTTTCTTTCTTCAAGATATTACTTCCTCTTCAAATCCATGAATTTTAGGGAAATCTCTAAAATCTTTGTTGATGCGTCTTCTGGATGTTACCTATAGCATTTCAATAAGATAAGCAATTAGATTGCAAAGTAAAACTTAGCAGCATTAAAAGTCTTTAATTTTGAGTAAAAGTATGAGCTAAAATAATGAGTTGTTTTATCTAGATATGCCATTACTTATAGAAGATGCCAATCAGATACAAAGCATCTAGCAAAAATAAAATTTTGCAGTATTTATAAAATCTTTGTTCTTCCACTACTTCCAAAGCTGCTATTACATATTAGAGGCCCAGTACACAAATTGGTGCATAGGTGGGGGCTGATCGAGACTGTGGAAGGTTGGTCTGCCGCCTGATCTGGGCCATTGGGGCAAGCTAGCAGGGGGGAAGGACCACAGGCAGTTGGCCAGCCAGCCCCACCCCGATTGTGGGGAGGGGGTGGTAATCAGGGGTAAGACCAGCTGGGGGGAGGGACCATGGGCACTTGGCTGTCTGGCCCTGCTTCATGATTGCACTCCCATAGAACTCCTTGTCAAACTCCCAGTCGAGGGGACAATTTGCATATTAGCCTTTTATTATATAGGATTATATAGGATGATCCATTTTTCAGAAATGTAGGATATACCATTCCTAATTTATGTAATGAGTGAATTTGTGAAGATGACATCAGACATGTGCTCTGTACCCACTTACAAGGCAATGCTTTTCCTTACTCAGTTGAGCCAGGTAGCAAGAAAAATTAAATCAAAATAGTTTTCTATTGTTCTGATTTAAATCTTTAAAAACCATTTAACATAAGCTATTATAAATCCTAGAATAATTCAAGCACCTATGTTCAATATAAAATGGTAAAATAACACCAAAACACAGTAACTTTTGGATTACCTTCCTTTGAGTATTTGCACTACTGCAGCAGATTCTGAATTACTGACCCTGGTGAAAATACTATCTGATGGATTTAGACTTAAAATGTCTTAACATTAATTTTAGTGATTAAATTAGCAAAAACATCTCATTGGTTTATAAATTTAAAGCCACTCTATAATTCTTAGGATTACGGGTAAACTAAAATATGAGATTTCTGAAGCATATCCAGGAAACCATTTTTCCTGGAGATTTTAGCAAGCATAGATGTTTATATTCATGAATAAGCTATTGCTGGGAGGAATTTATTTTTAGTGCCTTTTCTGGAAAATAATTGAATCCCCTTATGAAATAATGATGAAATAATTCCATAATAACTATATTCAAATTCATTATTTAACATGAACATACTTTTCCTATGAGCAATATGCAATACCTGTTTTAAAGATAGTGCAATCTAAATGCTTGTGAAATAAAATAATTTGCAATATATTCTTGAGATTTAAATGTTTTGGTTGAATTCATTTTACCCAGAGATCAGGTCTATTATATTGTAATTTGTGAGCAACCTAAATGTAACCACAGACATACTCATTTTGGTGACATTAAAATTAGTTCCTTATAAAAAAATAAGACATATCAGAGATTAAAAGATAGCTACATCCTGAAAATTTAAAATTATTCTACTGCTTTTATCTGCCCATTCATTATGATACAGTCACAGCATAAGAGTCTCAACTATAGCCTGATCAAATAGATATTGCACTTTTGACAAGCAAAGTTTTTCTTGAGCAAAATATTTTAAAGAGTTCTTTACTTGGAAGTTTATTCATATTTCTAATTAATTCAATTGAGATAAACATATATAGAGCATGCTTTTGAAAATAAATTATCAATGTAACTTTTATTTTTTATTTTTTTTAATATTTTCATAGTTAAAATTAAAGACAAACTTTCTGTATATTGCTCCCCATTTCACATAGAATATTTGCACAACTAAATGTAGATTTTTCGTTTCTATATAATTTCTAACCACTAATTTTGTGGTAGGCAAAGTAAAAGCAACAATAGAGACACCATTTATTACCTAAGGTTTTTACCACGTATCAGGGAGTGGGTTCCCTGCTTTGCATCTTTCTCTCTTAATCCCCACAAATTCCCATGAGAAGATTTCTATTTCTCCCATTTTACAGAAGAGGAAATTGAAGCTCATAGTTCAATTTAACAGAATTATAAACCAACTAGAGGCCCGGTGCATGATATTTGTGCTCGGAGTATGTGTGGGGGTTGGGGATGATGTCCCTCAGCCCTACCTGCACCCTTTCCAATCTGGAAACCCTTGAGGGATGTCCGACTGCCCATTCACAATCCAAGACTGCTGACTCCTGACCTCTCGCCTGCCAATTGCCCCTAACCACTCCCCTGCCAGCCTGATCAATGCCTAACTACTCCTGTGCTGGCCTGATTGCCCCTAACTGCCCTCCCCCTGCCAGGATGGGTCCCCCCAAAACTGTCCTGCTCTGCCAGCCTGGTCCCTCCAACTGTCCTCCCCTGCAGGCCTGGGTCCCCCAAAACTGTCCTCCCCTGCAAGCCTGGGTCCCCCCCGCAACTGCCCTCCCCTGCAGGCCTGGATCCTTCCCAACTGCCCTCCCTTGCTGGCCATCTTGTGGCAGCCATCTTTGACCACCTGGAGGAAGCCATCTTGTGATGGTCAATTTGCATATGACTCTTTTATTAGATAGGATAACTAATGGGGCCAAAAATGAACCCATGTTTAAAATTTCTAAAGCTTGTGTCTTTAAACTCTACTGCCTTCCTAACAGGAATCTTTATGGAAGCCCTATCTAATAAGTATAGTGCAATGAAGTACGTTTATAGAACCTAATAGACAAAAGTAGAAAAGAGAAGGAAAAGCAGCAGGCAGGTTGGTATATATAACTGGGTCAACCGCTGGGAAGAAAACCAGTGCTCATTGGCACCCTCTGATGCATTGATGATGGGGTGCCGCCTCTAGTAATGCTGACTGGCTGATTCAGTTATTTCATCAGACATTAACCTAACATAACCTTTTTCAGAGTCTTGATATACAGTTGCTTCTTGCAAAATCATAGAGGTAAAAATGAGTCATTTTAAATATGAAGGAAAATAAAATATCTAACATGGTATATTCAAAATGTTGTTAAGGAAAATAAAAATGCAGTGCATGTCTTTGATGTCCTGTCTTAGTCCCATAACTTAAATCATTAGTAGGTTCATTATATTTTTCTGTGGTATTTTAGAAATACTTCTAAGCTGAAAAATATAAATTGTTTTCATACATAATCATAGAGTCAAAAATTATAGGTTATATTTTTTATGCATGAATAATGAAATTGAAATGTCATTAAAGAAATATGAAAAATAACACTAAAAGTGCCATGGCCTGAGGAAGAAATGTCAAAATGGCTTGGTACTGACAATAATAATATAGTGAGAGAATGAGTGACATGTGCAGATGTGTTGGAGAGCTAACAAACTGAATTACTATCCAGCCCACAAACATGGTATCTAACCCCTAGATACCCCACAACAATTCTGTATTCTGTAAAGTATTTAACAAGTGGTACCACACACTGTCGGTAACATGGATGAATGGGTCACATACACATACACACACAATTTTATGTATTACAATATGGATTGAATTTGGATAGACTGAGAAAAATCAAGGAGGAAGCTTAAGTTTATCATCAATCCTCCAAAATTTGAACAAGGGCAAAATGATGTTTTCTGACACCTTCATGTTTGGAATGAAACTCATAAGAATGTTGGCAAAAGGCTGATAAAATTAATCGTTCAAGTGCAAACATATTTTCTCCATCTAAGTATTGGAATTATGCTCATCAGCTATGTGCTGAATGTTTGTGCAATCCTAAATTCTATGTTGAAACCCTCATCTTCAATGTGATGGCATTTGGAGGTGAAACTTTTGGGAGGTCATTAGGTTTAGATGATCTCATGAGGGTGGAGTTCCATGAAGGCATTAGTGTTCACATAAGAATAGATCAGAAGCTGCTCTATTTCGATCATGTGAAGACACAGCAAGAAGGCAATCATTACAAGCCAAGAAGAGGTCTTCACCTGACATCAAATCTATTGGTACCTTCATCTTGAATTTCTCTGTCTCCATAACTATGAAAAATAAATGTCTTTTGTTTAGACCACCCAGTGTATGGTATTTTGTTATAGTAGCCCAAACCAACTAGACCAGTTTCCTTTATTCTCCAATGATATTATGGTTAGTTCTCGGTGTAAATCACTCTACAACTAGACTTTGAAGCATCTTGAAGTCATAAACCACTAGTGTAGGGCTGAATGAATCCACTGGTCTAATGAAATTACACATGGTCTATTGGGTGAAATAAAAATCTTTCACATATATGTAGTATTAAAAATTTTCTAAAATGCTTTTTTACATCTTACCAGATTTAGCACATTCACACCGACCTTGTGAAAATGTTTACTATATTTTACTAGTAGACTGGTGCATGAAATTCATGAACATTAAAAGGAGATTAATTAGAGGAAATACTTCATTTTTTATTTATATTTTTTTAAAATATATTTTATTGATTTTTTACAGAGAGGAAGGGAGAGGGATGGAGAGTTAGAAACATCAATGAGAGAGAAACATCAATTGGCTGCCTCCTGCACACTCCCTGCTGGGGATGTGCTAGCAACCAAGGTACATGCCCTTGACTGGAATCGAACCTGGGACCCTTGAGTCTGCAGGCCGATGCTCTATCCACTGAGCTAAACCAGTTAAGGCTAGAGGAAATATTTCAATATTGCTATTTGCCCTTTATCTATAATAGAAGTGTCAGAGATGAAAGAAAATTAGTAAAATGTATGTGAAAATCTCCCTCCTGTCAGAGTCTGGGCACACCATGGGACTCAGAGTCAAGTTCCCGCCCACTCACTTGTGCCTCTAAATTGCACAAGATCCACATCCAGCCAGCCTCACTGGGCTAGATCCAGACTAGCCGGTCTTACCCTTGTCAAGCCCCACCAGGTGGAGTTACAGCCTCAGGTCTCCTGGTCTGGTGCTGGGCAGAGGGTGTGGCCTGAGGTCCCCTGTCAAGCCCCCAGTGGGGGGTTGGTGAGGGGCACAGACTCAGGTCACTGCTGAGTGCTCATTAAGGCTCATTACGAAAACTCGGCCTCTGCTGTGGGCACAGCCATCTTGTGTTACAGAAACCCACCCGCCTCCCTCCACTGTGGGTGCCACCACTGTGGTAGAGTGATGGTCAATTTTCATATTCCCTCTTTACTATATAGGATTTCCAGGTAAAAACAACTGATTTGAACATGACAAGAAACTTTGTAAAGTCATAAAGCTCAGACATTTGCATGTTGCACACAGTATTATTCATACATACCTTTCTACCTTGAATCTGACATTGATGTCTTAACCAATGGAGTTATTCGTCAGTAAAATTATCTTTTTAGATCTCTATCCTCAAATGACTATCCAGGTTATTTTCTGTGCATTTAGATTTTATCATAACTGAGTGATGATAATTTTAAAATGTCCAATGCTGTATTTCTATTTGCCTGGTTTAATTTTTTGAAAGTTCATAAAATGAAATTATACAGCCCTGTTCTTTTTTAAAGGATATTTTTATTGATTTCAGAGAGGAAGGGAGAGGGAAAGAGAGAGAGAAACACCAATGAGGAAAGAGAAGCATTGAACAGCTGCCTCCTGAAAACTCCACACTGGGCATAGAGCCCTCAACCTGATTCAATGGTCTATGCTCAACCACTGAGCACACCAGCCAGGCTGCTGCCTCTATTTTGATTAAGATGCTTATAATACAAATATCAGTTGGCAGAGTAAAGGAGAGTTAGATCTTCCCTTTATGCAAAAAGTACAAAAACAATTTAGAGAAACTTGGATCACCATTCCTGAATCCTTCAGTCAAATCAAGTGTGGTAAGTTAGAAAATTGCCCTGCTCCCCTACCACCAAATAAATAAATAAATAAATAAACAAATAAATAAATAAATATCCTTATCCTTGCAGGTAAAACCGAGAATGCTACCTAACAGGAGAAACTCCTTGCAGATAAGATTAATTTACAAATCTTGAGATGGAGAGATTATTTTAGATTACCCAGGTGGCCCTTTATGCAATCATATGTACCTTTATGGGAAAGAGGTGGAGAAAGATTGAACATACACAAGAAGCAGGTCATGTGAAGACAAAGCAAATTGATTTGAAGATGCTGAACTTGAAAAGGAATTCCTGCAGCCACCAAAAACTTAGACTCAGAGAATGTGCTGACTTCTAGGGAGTCCAGCATAGTGCAGTTGACAACTTGCTTTCAAAATGACTTCAGACTTCTGGACTCCAGAACCTTAGAGAATAAATTTCTGTGTTTTTTTAAGCCACCCAATTATTGATAATTTGTTCCAGCAGCTACAGAAAACATTATATATATATATGTAAATTAACCACCACTGTGAGACACCTTAGCCACGCCCATCAGACAAGCCACTCCCCCAGCCAATCAGAGTGCCTGTATGCAAATTAACCTAGCCAAGATGGAAGCTGGAAGCCACAGAGCTAGAGCAAACAGGAGGCTTCCATTGCAACTGCCTGCCTAGGCTGGCTGGGCCTCTGCTCACGGCAACAACATTTCAATTATAGAAGCCACAGAGCTGAAGCAAACAGAAGGCTTCGTTACCTGCCTAGGCCTCTGCTCAAGGTAACAAAGTTTCAATTATAGAAGATAAACCCTAGAAACCTGATTCTAGCCAGCCTTGCTGGGACGTTGGGTCAATGGGACCTGTGGGCAGCCTGAAAATGGCCCTCAGCCCCTCACCCAAGTTGGCAAGGTACCCCAGTAGAGACCTGAACTCTGAAGGGACTGTGGGCAGCCTGAAAACGGCCCTCAGCCCCTCACCCAGGCTTGCCATGCATGCCAGCAGGTAGACATGCCTTGAGGGTTCCCAGACTGCAAGGGCACAGGCTAAGCTGAGGGGGACCCCCCCCCCCCTGAGTGCACAAATTTTTGTGCACTGGACCCCTAGTATATATATAATTACAGAGGGTAACAGTGAGATGTGGGGTAATTTTATTCCTTTATTATTTTTTTTAACAAAACATATAGATTATTTTGAAAACTTCTGTATAGGAATTTTTATCTGAAGTTCAGAATTACATTTTGATTTTCTATTTTATTTTCCTGAAAAGCAAACCAGAATTTTCAATTCAGAGGTTTCTTTTGTGTTTCAAACTGGGTATGATATTTTAAACTACTGCTTATTGGTTTTGTTCTATTTTATGGAATCCAGGCACGCTTTTGTACTTCAAATTCTGTTTCTCTAAAAAGAAAATACAACTGCTTACTACTAAAAATTACTCTAAAGTCTTAAAAAAATTTTCTACATACCACAGAGTATCTCTTTAAGCTCAAACTGTCAGAAATACACCTTCAAATTTCATGAATATGCAACCCTATTTTTCATATGCTCTGGTGTATGACTTCAATATTTTTGAAATGTTCACTAGTTTCTCCCACAGGTAAATTTTTATATGTTTTTTTTTACTGCTTTTCAAAATCTGACTATACTAAACACAAAATTCTAATTCATTTTAAAATATTTATTTTTCCCTTTATTAAATTTACTTTGATCCTAATAGTTCTTCACTTCAACATAATTTGGTTATTTATTTTATATAGTTTTTTTGCTATATTCGTAAGGCAAATCCTTAATTTTTTCTGTGGTACAAAAGCAATTACTAGTCTTTCTGAGATATGACTTCAATGGTATTACACAGTATTGATTGGAAGAATCTTTTGTCATTTCAGTTTTTTCTATAATCCATGTGCCTATTGAATGGGTATTTCTGCTTTTTTATAACTTTTTATCTTATAATTTCAAACATATAGGTATATATAGTCTCTATAAAAATACAAGACATTCTTTGGTACCCTTATACTCAGATTTAACAATTGTTTGCCTTTCACCTTATTCCTCTACAGTGATTTTTTCCTCTATGGTACAACGTCTAAAAAATTATCCTCTGGGGAGAGAGAGAGGGGGAGAGAGAAAGAGAGAGAGAGAGAGAGAGAGAGAGAGAGAGAGAGAGAGAGAAGCATTTAAAAACTAAAGAGGCAAGTATAGGACTAATGACGGTTCAGTTCTTAAATATGATTCTGATATGTAGAGAAAGGCTTGAAATCCCAGTGGGAATATGTAAACAATGTTGGTTGCAAAGGAGCAGGAGTATTCCATGCAAACAACTTCCGTGGTTAACTATCCTCTTAAATTGTCACAGTATGTACTTCTTCAACAATCATTCTTTTATTTATTATCAGTTGTTCATCAGGTTATCTGAACAGAAATACTGTGTGATATTAAGTGACTTCTGAGTTTCCAATTAAAATATGAAATTGTAGAACATTAGGTGAACTTTTCAACATAATTCATATGATGGGAATTATTATTTTTTTAATCCTCACTCAAGATAAAGGAGGTGAGAGAGAGAGAGAGAGGTAGATATGTGAGAGAGAAACATTTGATCAGTTGCTTTCCTTATGTGCCCTGACCAGGGACCCAACACACACAACCTTTTGGTGCCTAGGACAACACTCAACCAACTGAGCAGTGGAAATTATTTTTTAATTTAATAAATGCATGTCAATCATTCACGGAAGGATACATAAAATCAAGCCCTCAGAATCTTCTTTGATGACAACTGTTAATGATAATAGCACTGCTATTACTAATAATGTGACGGTAGCCTTAAGGAGGAATACGTTTAGAACTCTATGTTTTATAAATTCAATTTAAATTTGCTCCTTAATTGTTTTGCTCAAAACACATGCATTTTAGAATTAAAATATTTTATATTCAATTCTGTCTGCTACCAGTATCAGTTCACAGTAAGGGTTTGAAGAGCTGATTGTTCATGACAGAGACAGCTGCAAAACCCTTGTACTATGAATGTTGAACACCTGTTACCATCATTTTGAAAAGTTTCCCAAGGTATTTGTCAGGTTTGATAAATGGTCATGAGGAGACCAATTCAAATGGGTGACAGGCCACTGTGATGCAATTTTATCCATTGTTCTTTGATTGTGGAACAATTCGAAGTAGCCAATAAAAATCATTCGTATGTCTCGACAGCAGAAAATTATTTTTTATTGTAAATGGTTATAAATGCTGTGCAAGCTAACTTTGTTTGACTAATTCAAGTAATTACAATTGCATACCACTTACAAATGAGTAGGTTTTCTGCGAGCCCTGGTCTATCTGACTGTATTGAAAATTCTAAATGACCATATAAAAGTGAAGTAAAGATGATCATAAGAAACACACTATTAACTTCAGGAAAATAAAATATTATATTGACTCTTTCATTATGGAAAGTCAATTAGCCGTGTCAGCAATGTTGACTTAAAAAGTGTTGCTTGTGAGTTTTGCGGAGGTGTGAATGTGAGACAGGAAGGCATAAAAGCCTTAGTGAATTGTGAGTGTTGTTTTGAATTGTTAAAAAAAAAAAAGCAAAGGAAAAAATGACAACCAAAAATTCATTATGTGTAAATTTAGAAAAATTGCCTTACAAGTTATATATGTAATCATAAATCAGGTGAGATAATATATTCCGTTATGAGAGTAGTATCTGCCTCAGAATAGCTACTTAATCAGTGTTAGTTATTTATGTAACTTTTTCAGTATGGAAAAGTGAATTGAAACATGAATCAATTTAATCAGAATATTCTAATATATAACACAATCTTTAGAATCTCAAAATTCTTCGTACTTGCTTTTGTCTAAAGTATTGGGATTACAGACAGATCTCATTGAACAAAAGGTGTGTTTTCACATTAACTCACTGACTGGGTTAGAAAAACAATTGAAAAAGTAATCTTAAAAAGTGGGATTTTAAATAGTTTTTCTATGGTCCCCTTAATTTCTAAATTTTCCTAAACCCGCCTACTTTACCCCTAAAACCTCTTTTCAGTAATAGATGAATCAAGGTTACTTGTAAGGTTTCTTTCATAGGGCTTAAAGGTACTGCAGGTGCTGGACTAGATTTTTTCTTCTAGGCTTGAAATTGTTACAACACCTCAAGCTCATAACGGACTTGAAGAGGAGAATGTGAAACTGCAAGGATTTTAAGTTCACAGTGTGCCTGGGGCAAAGATGGAATGTAGCTGGTCCTATTACTCACGGTAGACAAAGTTAAAATGTGAAGTTGCATTTATATTATAGTGCATTAACTTTTCTGGATAGAAAAGTTCTAACTGGGGGAGCAAACTTCATTCATTTTAGAATTTAAAAGAAGAATATATTGTCTTCCAATTTAAATTCAAAATTTAAATGTATATTTCACGTTTAATAACCCCTTCTGAGTATGGTTATGATATCTGGATTGTAAACTCACATTGTTTCAGTAAAACAGAGGTAATCCATATTTAACAACTAAAAGGAAATAATTTTAAAGAAATTAAATAATTGAATTCAACTAAATAATAGGAAAATCATGTGAAAATATTATAATTATATCTTGTTTTTAAAATCCTAACCCAAGGACACATTCACTGACTTTTAGAGAGAGAGAGAGGGAGAGAGAAGAGAGAGAGAGAGAGACCCTTGACCATGGCCAGGGACAGACTTTGCAACCTAGGTATATGCCATGGCCAGCACGCTCCAACCAACTGAGCAATGGCACTGCCCATGGCTACAATGATCTTAATGAACTTTTAGAACCTTAAAACTTTTAGAGTTCTAACACAGTGGTATTCAGAAGGTGAGGGTCTTTAAAATGTCAAAAAGAACTGTTTTGGGAGATCAACACATCAAGAAATTTCTGTGCATTCTCAATTTCCTTATTTATCAACATAAAAGCAAAAACACAATGCATCTCAGAAGTGATTCATTTGTAGTGATAAGTTCCCTGTTTGTTTCCCGAACCTGGAGAGAGTCTTGTGTACTCTATCTCATCAGCAACCTTTGTCAGTACACAGCCCTCTGTACAGCTGAACTCTGCAATGACCAGCCAACAGAATAACAATTTGGTTTTCAGTTCCACTCTTAATCCTTATCTTACTGGTTAAACTCAGCGCACTATTTATCAGTAAATCCCAGGGGCACGGTGACCACTAAACCTCCCACAGGCTTCTTAATGATAGAACTTTCTCTTCTCAAGAAGCACACAGCTGGCCCAGAGGTAAGTGATGTTAATCCCATCAGCAATACTCCTTTGCCATGTAATCTACATACAGTATGATTTGAGTTCCGTCCTAAACTGTGTCTATTTAAGAACATTTTCCCCTGGAGACTTAATTTTCTTCCAAGAGGGAAATTGTTCTTTTCTTCCTGAATTACATATCAAGATAAGATGCGATTTATTTTCCCAGGGTAGTATTGCATCCCTGTTAGAGAGTAACTTCTACAATTGATCACTGTATACCTAGAGCTATAAAAAATAATGGCCTTGTACAGGAAAATACATATATTACAGAGTAAACACCTCCAACGTTACCTTTACTTGCATCTCTATTTTCATTGCAATATTGAAATTGCACCTTTTTCATCTATGGCAAACATTTATTGAGCCTTATCAAACACTGACAAGCAGGTAAAATAAAGAAGTTTCAATTGGACACCTACCCTAAGGAAACAAAATTTATTGATTTCATTAATGGTGTTTCCTTCAACATTGACTTTCTGTAGAACTTAACCAGAGGTTAAATAAATGATGGTAATGATATATTAAATCATTTTGTGGCTTGACGTATGTTCCTTTGTGAATTTAGGAAAGTGCTATCCATCGGAATACTTCAAGTCACATATTTATTTATTCATGTATTCACCCATTCATATATTCAACAAATACAGGGTGTCCAAAAATCTTTACACACTGAATAATTATGAAGGTAGTGTTCATTAAAATACATTTCATTTTCAAAATGTAATAGCATTAGCTGTTACAGTCTGTATACATTTTTGGGGACACCCTGTACTTTTTGAGCACTTACTAAGTACCAAGCCCCCTTGAACACTCTGACTATATCATTGAACATTTTGCAAAACAAACAAAATGTTTTCACCTTGAGGGGGCAAGTTAATAGGGAGTGAATTGATAGGAAAATAATTTGAGCATAGGTAGTTTGTATTGCATATTATGATTTGGTGAGTTTTTGTGCTTTGTAATTATAACATAACTAGGGGCCCGGTGCACAAAAATGTGTGCACTCCGGAGATCCCTCAGCTCGGCCTGTGCCCTCTCGCAGTCTGAGACCCCTCAGGGGATGTCCACCTGCTGGCGTGCCTGGCCAGCCTGGGTGAGGGGCTGATGGCTGTTTGCAGGCTGGCCAAGCCCCCCAATGTGGACCCTCACCCCATTGGGGTGTGCCCAGCCTAGGTGAGGGTCTGAGGGCAGTTTTCAGGCTGCCCACAGTCCCTTCAGGATTTGAGTCCCTACTGGAGTGCCTGGGCAGCCTGGATGAGGGGCTGAGGGCCGCTTTCAGGCTTTCAGGATGCCCACAGGTCCCATTGACACAATGTCCCAGCAAGGCTGGCTGGAATCAGGTTTCTGGGGTTTATTTATCTTCTCTAATTGATACACTGTTGCTTTAAGCCAAGGCCTAGGAAGGTAACAAAACCCCCTGTTGGCTTCATTTCCGTGGCTTCTATAATTGAAAGAATGTTGCCTTAGTAGAAGCCTAGCTGGCCTAGGCAGGCAGTTTCCTCCATCACTGGTGCAATGGAAGCCTGTTTGCTTCAGCTCTGTGGCTTCTATAATTGCAACTATGTTGCCGTGAGCAAAGAGAGGCCCAGCTGGCCTAGGCAGGCAGTTTACTCCTGGTGCAACAGAAGCCTCCTGTTTACTCTAGCTATGTGACTGCTGGCCTCCATCTTGGCTGGGTTAATTTACATACAGCCACTCTGACTGGCTGGTGGGCCTGGCTTAGGTGTCCCGGGAAATGGTCAATTTCAATATTACTCTTTTATTAGATTAGACTAGAGGCTTGGTGCACTAAAATTCATAACTGAGAGGGGGTCCCTCAGGCCAGCCTGTGGGAGGTGACCAGGTGGGCTAATTAGGGGACAGCGCCTGTGAGTAGCTGGCCCCACCCCACCACCACCCCTCTGCCTCTACTGGTTGCCACTGTGCCCCCCCATCACCATCCCCTCCCTCTGCCAACTGGCACCTGCCTTGGCTGACCTGGTGCCACCTGCTCTCCGGCCCTGCCTCCCCAACAAGTTTTTTTGCTGTTTGATTGATTTTCATATTGTCCTTTTATTGTATAGGACATTATTGCAAATTATAGTTTTATTTTTTAGGAAGTCATTGGTGGCATTTTGAGAGCAATTTTGGTGATAATGGTGGAAGAAAAAGCCTGTTTGGGGGATATATAAGAACAAATGCAAATAGAAAATCAAGAGGTAATTGGGACAGAACAACTGTTTATAGGCATGTGGCTGCAAAGTAGAAAGAGTTCAAGGAACTCCTGCATAAATGATGGAATAAAGACAACATTTTTTTTAAATGGTGCTATAAAAGAATAGCATATTTTAAGTGAAGGGAATGGCTCTGATAGAAAGGAAAAATGGTGATGAAGAAGATAATTTGGTAAATTTGGGGGCAATTTCCTTGAGAAGTAGAAAGAATTGGATCAAATGTCTGATAGAAGATAGTTTTACTCACAGAATCTGCAAGTTATGATCCTGTAATGTAGGTAAGTGTAGAGTAGGAGACCTTGTAATTTCTCTTTATTTTCTTGGTGAAGTATGTAGTTTCCTTTTTTTGAAATTAAATAAATATACTGTATATGCTCCCTTTGCTCCCAAAATATATTTTCAATTTAATGATCATTGGGGTAGCATTGTTTTTATTCTTGCTTCTATAAAATGTAGAATAGTATAATGGTTAAGGAACATTGACTTTAGATTCATGCTACTTGGATTTAAAAAGTGGTTCCCTCTTGCCCTATCCTGTTTGGCTCAGTGGATAGAGTGATGGCCCTGCAGTCTGAAGGGTCCCATGTTTGATTCTGGTCAAGGGCACATGCTCAGGTTATAGGCTCAATCCCCAGTAGGGAGCATGCAGGAGGCAGCCAATCAATGATTCTCTCAGCATTGATGTTTCTACTCTCTCTCTCTCTTCCTTCCTCTCTGAAATCAATAAAAATATTTTTTTAAAAAGTGTTTCCCTGTTAATGTGTGATTTTGCGCAAGACATTTAAACTCCTAAGCTTTCATTATTTCATCTGCAAAAGGTCAAAACAAAAATAAGAAATAAATAAAAAATGCCCCATAAGGTTGTTGTAGGGAAATACTAGGTCCTAACTCTACAAAGTTCTTTACACAGCATCTAACAATAACATAGCAGTCCATTATTATTGATCCAAATGCAAGGATATATACATGAAGGTATATATACAGTTGTTTAAATAGAAAAGAGTTAAACTGCACTCCCTTCAGCTCTTTATCTCCTTTACCCTGCCTCTTGTGTAAGTGGCAACACTATCATTGCTGGATTTAAGGCCCACAGATTCAGCATTTGACATTTCACTTCTTTGCTCTACATTGTTTGACGTAGTCACACAGGATAAAAAGTCAAATATTTTTCTTCATTCACAAGCCTTAAAATGGTGCTTTTCTGCTTAAGTTAATAAACTATACTTCTAAATTTTATAGCTAACCTAATAAAAGACTAATATGCAAATTGACCCTCACTCCATTACACCAAAGCCATGCCCACCAGCCAAGCCAAACCCACCAGCCAATCAGATCAGCTGTATGCAAATTAACTCAGCCAAAATGGTGGCCAGCAGCCACAGAGCCAGAGCAAACAGGAGGCTTCCATTGCACCAGTGATGGAAGAAACTGCCTGCCCAGCCCGGCTGGGCCTCTGGTCAAGGCAACAATGTTTCAATTAGAGAAGCCATGGAGCTGAAGCACACAGGAGGCTTCATTGCCTGCCTAGGCCTCTGCTCAAGGCAACAAAGTTTCAATTATAGAAGATAAATAAACCCCAGAAACCTGATTCCAGCCAGCCTCGCTTGGACGTTGGGTCAATGGGAGCTGTGAGCAGCCTGAAAATGGCCCTCAGCTTCTCACCCAGGCTGGCCACACCCCCATGGGGTGAGGGCTCCCACTGGGGGCTTCGCCAGCCTGCAAGCAGCCATCAGCCCCTCACCCAGGCTGACCAGGCACACCAGCAGGTAGACATCCCCCGAGGGGTTCCAGACTGTGAGAGGGCACACTGGACTGAGGGACCCACACCCCCCCAAGTGCATAAATTTTTGTGCACCAGGCCCCTAGTTTACATATATAAAATAATAGCATGTTTTTTAATATAACATATTTTATAGTATATTTGAAATATGTATATTTCAACACCTCATTCTAAAGAGGTATGATTTTCAATCAAACTACTGCCTTTAAAATTAAGCAGAGAAAGAACTCTCTCTTAGCCATTGAATTTTAGAGTCCCAATAATTAGGTTCAATTGCCTTCTTAAAGGTCAGATTTAGCTTAATTTGCTTTAGGGGAAAGCCCTTTTCCCTGCTAGTGCTGTTCATCACAAAAGGCTTTTCTTTACCAAACTTTTCTGCCTCCAGGTAGCCTGGAAAATGAAATAAGAGGAGGGAAGAGATGTGAGGCTTTGCTCTCAATTTCCTGACTTCAAAATTTATATTTTTCTCTCTCTTCATAAGGGAAGATTAAAAACGTCCTTACTATTTAGCATTATAAGGGTCTACTACCTAAGTTTCTTTCAATTATGAAAGGTTTTGCTGCTGTGTGTTATCTATGCATAATCTTCCATTTCAAAAACTACTTTTTTGTACTTGGAATATTTGATTTAAAATTGCTTTCCAGCTGGAAATTATCTCTTAGCCAACTTCTAATTCCATCAGTGACAACCCTGTCAACTTCAGATAAAAACTACCTTGCCCCTTCTTTCTTTTTTTTTTTCCTTTAGAATCTTTCAGACCTCATTTAAAAGCACAAAGTACACATGTGAAATGAGTTGAATAGCAAGTTAATATCTAATTAAGCAGATATCATTGTAGCAGAAATAAATAAAGGTTTGTTTACATTAAGTAGGTGTCCAATGTAAGAGCTGGTTATTATATTTTATGGTTAAATAGACTTTGCAGGTAAAAATTGGGAAAATATTGTAAGCTTTTTATTTGAATTCCACATTCGGTGGGGAGGCAGCAAGCTCTTCACAAATCAGTTCATAAAGGCCTAATCATAGAAGGACAGTTTCATGAACACTTGCATATCTGTTGGAGTCATAGGAATGCAGGGATTAAGGACATATTCACCTTTGAAAGGTCCTGTCAAGATTGTTGCTTCTACGCTGTCGCTCATTTATTTTTTTACTGCAAGCCGTGTGCCATGTACCATTGCAAAGCTTTCGCAACATGATAATTGGCACAAAGATTTTCAATTGCAGTACGTGCAGTGGCATCCCTGGCAGATCGAGTTAATTCAAAAATTCTGTTAGATAATTAACCTCTTCATCTGCTTCCACAACAGTGCTGAGGGACTTGTATGTGACCGCCTCACTTTGAATGTTAGACTGAATAATATTGTTAAGTTCGTAGATGTCTTTGTTCTTGGCCACAAGAATAACTCATTCACTCAGCCAAACGTGATTCTTATAATTGATATGAATATTGGGAAATACTTTTTCAACCAGTTCTTCCTTTGATGTCACTAAATTGCATAGATTGTAAATCAGAAACATTGAAATGGAATCATAAAATATTTAGTATAGCGTGTGTTGCTTTTATGTCCAACAGATGGTGCTGTTTTTTTTTTTTTTTTTAATAAAGCATGTTTTTTAAAAAAAAACACACACAGGTGTGACATCTATATAATAGTAGGTATATAAAAACGAAAGTACTCAAATGCAACGTTGTGTCAAAATTTCAAAGCAATTGGTGAAGAACTTTCAGAGATTTAAGATTTTGAACAAATAAACATTTACATTTTTATTTATATAGATATGCATATTCACATGCACACACACAAATTGTACACACACATAAACATACAAAACCAGAAGCAAGCACTATCACTATATTATTTTGTAGGTCAGAATTAATGTATTATATTGTGAGTCATTCTCAAATTTCTGGCAAATCCGTTAAAATGCATCTTTGAGAAGGAGCTGACAATGAAAAGGACCATGTTTGCTTTTGGAGTGAAATGTAAAACCACATAAAGTGAACAGAAAGAGAGAGGAAAGGGAAAATGTACAATATAATAAACGATACCATCACAATGGTTATTATTGCCATCTGTCTGAACAGTAGTAGAAAAGTGCTAGATTGGTGGTGATGAATGCCCAGTACCACCACATATGTGAAAATGGAAACCAAGATTGAGACTGAAGGAGGAAGGCTAGGCAATTTCAATACACTTAAAATGGAGTGCATATACATATACATACAGTTATACATAAGTGTATCTATATATATAAAAGCCTAAGCAACCATTAGGACTGGTCGCTATGACATCCATTGACCACCAGGGGGCAGATACTCAATGCAGGAGCTTCTCCCTGGTGGTCAGTGCACTCCCACAGCCAGCATCCCTTGGCTAGGAGGTTGGCTGTGGGAGTTCCTCTCCCCGGCTGGCTGTGGATCATAATAATTCTGATCTACAAAATAATATCAACACATTCTTCAATTCTAGAACTTTTATTGAAAGGAGGAGCCTGTTAAAGCAGGCTTCAGAAGTCAAGCAATGTCTCTCTTTCCCCAACTCAGAGTAGTGCTCTCTGGTTTGATGAGAAAATATTAATCTTACCTTCAAGACACACACCTCCAGTCAGTACATTGCCCTCTGTCACATTGTTTTGCAGGGACCCTGAGTACAAAACATGGCAAGAGTGATGGATTTAGAGCAGATGTATGCATTGCCAAGCTCCCAAAGCTTTGCTTGCCTCTGTGTTAACAGATGAAGACAGAGGCACAGATGCCAGAAACAATCAAACAGTTCCTAGGGCAGGAAAAATGAACACTGAAGGAAAACTGTACCTTGCCAGAACAGATGATCAAGAAACTGTATCTTGCCAGAACAGATGATCACGAAATCTGATGATAAAATGCTGTGTCCAGATGGCATTTACCTCTGATTTCTCAAGAAAAAAGAATAATGATGGATAGAAAAATTACCATGCCAAGACAAAATTTAATTCCCTATGAAACCATGGGAGGCAGACAGTGCAAAGCAAACAAACAAACAAACAACAAAAAAACTAACAAACAAAAAAAATCATACATATATATAAAATTTGGTTTTGCATTTATCTCTAAAAGAAAACATAGTATATATATATATGTATTTATATTATTTATATTTATAGTTATAGTTATATAAAGTATTATGAAAATATTAGAGTTTAGAGACATGTAGATACTTTTGCATAAATTATGACAACATTATTGTACATTATAACAGTAGTCCCTCCTTCATTCCTTATCCTCAGTAAATCGGTAGATGCCTGAAGCTATGGATAATTCTGAACCATATATATAAAGTTTAATTTATAAATTAGGCACAGTAAGAGATTAACAATAATACCTAATATTAAAATATAACAATTCTAACAATCTACTGTAATAAAAGTTATGTGAATGTGATCTCCCTTTCTCTTTCTTCTGTATTTTCTGTATTTTTCAGTCCACACCTATTCCTAACTCTGTGTAACTGATACAGTTCTAATTAACTAGTTATTACAAATAGGAAAGGAGCAAAAGAATGGTGAGACACTATAAGCATAGTCATTCGAGCAGCTTTACCAGGAAGCTGCAATTTCGCACTCCCCAGGCCACTGGGGGAAGGAACTAGACAAAGGGAGGAAAAGGCACATGCAGAGTTGGGGTGACATAGGAAAGGTGTCTGTCAATCAAACTCGGGGACAGAGATCATTGGCTAGAGATGGTGGGGCCACTGCACATCCTTGAAAATCTGGGAACACACTTTCCCCCAAAACAAAGGGATTCGCTCTCCTGGCTCTCTGCTTCCTTTGTCTTTGCTCCTGCCTGCATTCTCTCCACAGCCATGTGGCCCTGCAGTCTCCACAGTCAGGGTTCAGTCCTGTGAGGACCTAGAAAGTCACTGAGCGTTGGGGATGGTCTGTGTGTCCTGACACAGGACTTTCCATCTTTGGGGCTTCAAAATCCAGTTCATGATTTGGTTTGTCCCTTCTTCTGTTCTGATAATTATGAATGCGAGTGTTGCAGCCTCCCGCAGCCTGAGAATCTAAATGAGGTTGATGCAGAGCAGAATGACACTCTTGCAAGGTGCAATGGAACCTCTGCTGTTTTAAGTCATGGACAGTTTGGGGTTATTAACTCAGTATAAGTATCATGTCTGATTAAAATATTAATCAATACAGTCAGGATGTTCATGGCACACCTACTAATGTATTCAAGTTAATTGGTTTTAGAATGTAGTTAGTAATCTAACTGTGTAAAATAGTGTTTAAAAGGCTTTGGGCAGTCGCAAAGCAAGTCGAAGTAACATGTTTTATTTAAGAAGACTGTACCCACTAACAGAAGCTGGAGAATGTAGTTTTCAGTTCCAGTATCCTCTGAAGAGATACTCATTATAAAGTTCAGTAATTTCAGAGGATCAGTGCATTATATATGCCATAGCTTGGTGCTCACTATGCTTTTTAGTGTAAGGTTATTAGTATGGGAAACCTAGTGGATTCCCAGAGATGAATAAAGCCTGAGTCTAGATAAACTGGGTCAGGTGTCTATGT
>PVJC01029171.1:0-22069 GCA_004026665.1 Murina feae
CTTTTATTATAGAAGATAATATAAATAGATTTCTATCACTGCTTCTTTATTTATCAGTATCAATTTTTTTCCAAGATCCTGTATGGCCCAGGAGAATTATTTGGTTTTTTTCTTCCTCGAATGACTTTTGCCTCTATAAACAACATACTTACCTTTCATTTTCTTAAAAAAACACACAACCTTTATTTTTATTGTTGACACTATTACAGATGTCCCCATTCCCCCCTCCCCATCCCCTTTATCCACTTCCACCCAGTCTCCACCCCACTTCCCTTCCCTCTGGCCATCACCACACTGTTGTCTGTGTCTATGGGCTATGCATATATGTCCTTTGGCTAATCCCCTCACCTTCTTTCATCCCATCCGCCCTCTGCCCCCCTGTCTGACAACTGTCAGTCTGTTCCATGTATCCTGCCTCTGTTTCTGTTTTGTTCATCGTTTTATTTTGTTCATTAGATTTTGAATATGAGTGAGATCATATGGAATTTGTCTTTCTCTGACCAGCTTAATTCACTTAACACAATAATCTTCAGGTCCATGCATGCTCCAGCCACTGTGTCTTGATTCTTAATTTGGTGAGATGTCAAAAAGGACACCTCTGTTCTCATCCTTCCTTCCACTGCTCCCCAACTTCCTTTCACATCAAAGTTGACAACAGATGTATTATATTCTGTAACCATTAGTGGTTTTTCCAAGATTTCTCATGATTATTTACATGATCATGATCTTGTAAATTCTGCTCACTAACAAAGTACCACATTTGGGTTTATTCTCTGTGGGTTTAATGTCATTGTTACTTTGCCACTATATGGAGATTACACCTAACATTTAGTTCAAGTAGATACAGTAGTTCCCCCTTTCCAAGATCCCCAGTGCATGCATGAAACTGCAGAGTTACCAAACCCTATATAAACACTGTGCTTTTTCCTATATGTACATACCTATGCTAAAAGTTTAATTTATAAGTTAGGCACTGTAAGAAATGAACAACACGGACTAATAATAAAACATAACAGTTATAAAACATACTGTAATACGAGTTATGGAATGTAGCATTAAGTAAAATAAGTGTTACTTGAACACGAGCACTGCAGCAGGGCTATAGTTGATCGGGTAACACAGCTGCTAAGCGACTAACGGGAGGGGAGCGAAATCTACAGAGCGGAGCTGCTGGACAAAGGGGTGAGTCAGGTCCCCCGCTTATTCAGGGCAGGGGTGGTCAACCTAGGTTGGAGACTATTCCACGGAACATTCCAGAAAAAAACGCTCCGTTTTGAGCAGCCGGATGAAATCTCGCGAGTCTTGAGAACGAGAGTCCCGCGCCTGCAGGCTCAGAGGCTCGGGAGGGTGAGTCACGGGGGAGCCATCGTAGTTACCAAACCGAGTGCGCGAGGGGTCGCAGTGCTTGTGTTCAAGTGCCACTGGCTTTTACCGAATAATGTCTCCCTCATCTCGTCTCGTTGGCATTTTATCATCTCGCGTCATAACAGGAAGGGCGGTGAGTACCGCACAATGAAATCTTTTGAGGGAACGGACGATAAAGACTGTAAGTCACATAACTTTTGTTATTGTGTGTTGTCACTCTTCTATTTTATTATTACTGTGATTAATCTCTTACTGTGCTTAATTTACAGATTAAACTTTATCATAGGTGTGTACGTATAGGAAAAACAACAACAAACCATAGTCTATCTGGGGTTTGGGATTATTTGCAGTTTCAGGCATCCACTGGGGGTCTTGGAACATCTCCTCCACAGATGAGGCAGGGCTCCTGTATTGCACTTTCAAAATCCCAGAAATTGTACAGCCAGTTTAAAAAAAAAAAAAAAAAATATATATATATATATATATATATATATATATATATATATATATAAATTTCAGAGAGGAAGGAAGAAGGTGAGAGAGAGAAACACCAGTGATGAGAGGGACTCATTGATCGGCTGCCTCCTGCACGCCCCCCACTGGGGATGGAGCTGCAGCACCAGACTGTGCCCTGACTGGGAATCCAACCATGACCTCCTGGTTCGCAGGTTGACACCCAGCCACGGAGCCACACCAGCCGGGCTGTGCAGCCAGCTTTTTGAATTCTAAGAGTTTTTCCTTAGTCCCTCACTATTATACACCTGACTAGAATCAAATCCTAAACCCTTCGGTGGGCAGGCCAACGCTCGAACCCACTGAGGCAAACAGCTAGAGCAGCCAACTATTACAAAAATAGTACTGTTAAAGTTCTCTGGCACTTCTGATGGCGGAAGTAACATGTGACCTGACTCCTTAAGAATTTTTTCTTTAGACAAATAAACGGGGAAGATATGGGGTAAAAAGGAGTGGGATATAACATTTTCTAGAATAAGGACTTAGGGCAACTAAGATACCAAGAGGAAAGAAGGGGCTTGCATAGGAAACAGCAAACAGTTCAGGCTGGCTGCACTGAAGGGTGTCTGTAAAAGGAATCATGGAAGATATGACTGAAGGCTGGTCAAGGCTGATCTTGAAAGGCATTGAATCCAACTCCAGAATCTAAGTTTCACTCCGTCTGTAACAAAAAGTCAAAGATTTATGAGTAGCACAATTAATGAGTTCAAAATTGTAGAGTCAAGACATGTGCTATATATATAACATGTATATATAACATGTAAATTGCTGTGCAAGTGTTTAGAAAACTGCTGCTGCAATTAATCAGATAGGTAGAGAGAGCATGGAGAGAAGGGCTGAAGGGAAAATCTAACCATTGAATTAATATGATTTGAAACTTGATGAAATGTGGGAAGAATAAAGTAAAGAAGATTTAGGTTTCAAGCCTTAGTTCTGTGAACTGCACTGAGGAAAAATGGTTCCCACACTTCTCTAAAAATAACTTGTCTATTTCCCTGAATTCCAAACCATACTTTAACTTCTGTACTGGACTGAATTCTTTTTACCTGCGAAACCAATATGGTAGAGTAACTAACAGATTGAAGAAATCTGGAAGATTATGATGAACAGGAGAAGGGAATGAGCTACTTACTATATTTGATGGCTCATTTACTCATAGAATATAGTTTTTGGTTTTATAGACTTTGTTTTGTTTGTGTTTTCAGTTCTCCTCTGTGCCCTGAATTATCTTCAGTTTTTTGTTTTAAGTGGGGATGGGTTTCTGCTTGATTTTTTTCATTTACATTGGCAAATATTTGTTTACATTTAATTGGAGTTTTTGACTATCAGGCTTTTGAGTGGTACAGATGAGGAGCAGACTGGTATGCTGGGGGAGCTTCCACATAGAATTAAATGGAGGATTCTACTCTGTGGTGATGCTAAGCCCTAATTTCTCCCCAGATGGTATTTAAAGTTGAGATACATTAAAAAAATTTTTTTAGATATTTATTTTTAAATATTTTTTTAAGATTGTTGACAGTACAACAGATGTCTCCCATTCCCTCTCCCCCTTTACCTTGCTACGTCCAACCCCTGCCCACTCCCAGGTCTTCGCCACCCCATTGTCAATGTCCATGGGCTACACATGTAAGTCTATGTAATTTCGTTTATCTGTCCTCGTCACCCCATTCCCACATCGATGTATGTCAGTCTGTTCCATGCCTCCTAATAATTTTGGCCAGAGATAAGTGCCTGGTTATGGCAGTTCTGCTCACTGTGCAAGGGGAGAGTTAGGGGAGAATGATCATATGTCCAACAGGCGGTACTTCAGTTGCTCCTGGAGTTTTCAGTACCACTTCTCATACTTGTGCCTGTGTCACCTGTTATCTCAGAGTCCACAGTTTTTCAGGTCTTGCAGATGCTTCATTTATGTTCTAAGCTAACACTTCCTTTGTTTGGCTCCATTAGTTACCATTATTCCATTTGCTTTATGTCTCCCAGCAATTTATTAAAAATCTCCTAATTTTGGCTCTTCTCTTGGTTCTTGTGGGCTTGCAGCGTTTAAATTATTTTACCATCTTTTTAATAAGATTTTGGGACTTGAGGAGATATCCACGTGTGCTCGGCACCTCACCCTCCTCACCCTAAGCCATCTAACTTTGTGCTGTTAATTTTGTGTAGAGACGATGACTCTCTGGATTTTCAGTTGATTATGGATGTGAAGAGACTTTGAGGTCACTTTAGAATCCTCCAGTGCTGAAAGGAAACTTAGACTTTAACAAACAGCCCATCCATCTCTTACTTTCTGTATCAGTCATGGTTCAATAAGAGAAGCAGGAACCCTAGGTAATCATTTATTTTTAAAAGAATATGATCTTACACAATTGTGAGAGGTGATTAAAAAGTCTTTCTATGTCTGTTGTTTTTGTGTTTGATCCTGGGATTTGAATTCTGCAAAGAGGGGGAGGCAAGAAAGATAAATGTAAAGCACAGGGGAGTCAGGACAAGAAGGACCATGAGTTGGAGCCCATGAGGATGGTCTAAAGCCTGTGTCTATTCTCTTTGTTGCCTTTGACCTTGGTGCTGTAGATGTCCTGCTGGAGAAGTTGGTGTCCTTCATCACAGAGGTAAACACACACAGCGAGTCCAGGCTGTAGAGAAGATCTGAGGGAAGATAGGGACACATCAGGATTGACAGCTAGCTGTCCCATGACAACAACATGAACCAGCACATAAGTGACAATGTACACAAGCTGCCTGGTAGCTTGCACCAACCCAACGGAGCTTAAGAACAATATGGTTGCTGCTTTAATGCTACTTTCCCCAACTCAGGAACCTGCCAAAGCTGAGAACGTATAAGGAAATGGATTTTAGGAACCAGTTCAGTCACATCAACCCAACACATTGCAAAACTACCACACTTTCAGATTTAAAAAATTAGGCTCAAAGTGATGATGTGAATTATCCAAAGCTCAATAATATTTTTAGTGGCAGGTCTATTGACTCTCAATTCAGAAACTTTTTAAAAAGTTTTCCCCTTATTATGCATATACCACGTAAAGAAAATTTGAATAGAAAAGATGAGGTAAGGTAAAAGATCATCTATAGTTCCATTATTTAAACTCAATCATTGTTAATATTTTAGTGTACTTAAAAATTCTTTTTTCTGTACATAGCTACTTTTATTTCCATAATTATACTACACATACATACATATATATTTTCTTTTGCATTAAAATCTTTATCAGCATCATACATATTTAATTATTTGTCTATAAATAGATACTAAGGACATTTCTATTTTTTCTTGCTACTCTAAACAATGCTGACTAATACAAATACTGATGAGCATCCTTGTGCATACATTTTTATTCCCATTTTATCCTTATTATAGAATCTTAAATTTGAAAGAAGTGCTCTGAAATTGTTTTCATTAAATATTATACCAATTTATCAGAAATGTGTTAGGTTATCTGTCTTCCTAAACCTTTGATAGCATTAAATGTCATCTTTTGAATACCTTTGTTATCAAATTTTATCATATCATTGTTTTATTTTGTAATGCTTCGATTACTTAAGAGGATTAAAATTTTACCTGAGTTTATCATTTTTAAAAAAAATTTTGGTAAATTTTTTATCCACTTATCAATTGAGGATCTTAATTTTTTGGGGTATTGTCTTTTACTGTATTGAATATATTAACTCCTTGTCATTTTTTTCTGAGCAGTTTGGTGTTCTGAGTCATAATCATGCCAGAACAATGGTTCTCTAAGAACAGAAGTGGGGACATGTGGAGGGTGAGGACAGGCTGACATTTAGAAGCATTCTGGTCAGGAGTTCTGATTAGTATTGTTTGTTGAGGATGCTGGTGTGAGGCCCAGCTGAGTCATTAAGTTTAACCATAACCCCTGAGCAGATTAGGAAAGCCAGGTGGAGACCAAGGCTGGTGAAGGGCACGTGCCCTGGGGCATCTTTAGAATTGGGAAAAGTGTCTGATGAAGTGGATATGATGGGAACAGTTGGAGAAAGTGACTTTGACATATTAGAGTTTATAGGCAAGGACTGTCCTCAGACTTTGGGGGAAAGCTTATGTGAAAAAGTTCAGATGACAGATGGATGCAATTACATTCCCTAGGATGAAGGAAGCTGCTCAAAAACAAAATTATGACAAATGCATGTAAGAGGATCTTAAAAATTAAACTTGGAGTAAGCAACCAAAATGTTTTGCTTTCCATGTAGTGGGAAATACGTTTGGATACGGATTTTATTCTTGAATGACCAATGATTTTCTATATATTGAAGAAGAATTTATATTTTTGCCTACATAGCTTGTATATATCACTTATTTCATATATAATGCAAATATATATATGGATATAATGGAAAAAATATAGGATATAAAACATAAATGATTTAGGTGAGGGTGTGCCCTGCCCTTACCTGAAGAAGGCCTTATTTATTTTGGAGGGGGCTGTGGAGGAGAGAAGTTCTGACCAGATTTGGAGTAAGAGAGAAGTAGATAGGATAAGAAAGGGATCTTTACTAAATGTTGCTGTAGACTAGGTAAATTCCCTTTAATGTTCTAAGAGACATAGGTAATTGATGATATCTTCTCTTGTTTTCCATTGTCTAATGGACTGTACCTTTTGGTAAAGAGCTTTAAGACTGTTTTGGTTTATAAAGGTTATTTTGGGACTTTTATTTTTTTACTTACATATTTTTAAAAGAAGCAAAAGCAAATATCAAAATTTTCATTATATATGTGAAATATGATTAGAAAGGAAAACTATTCTGTTTTATCTTGAGATATAAATTGTGGACATTAATTTGAATTTTGCCTTCAGAAACTTGAGAAAAGTTAAGTATAGTGTATAGCTTTGTACTCTCAAAGGCCTTTATGTGTTTGTTTATTTGTGCCTCGTTCATGCCATAAAGAAGCTCCATGTTTGAGCTTTCTTGTCTTTGCCCTGCTGGTTCCTTTGCTGGGAATAATTCCCCTCCTTTTCTCTATCTGGTAAACTCCAACTCATACTCCAAGAGCCAACTCAATTATCAGCTGCTCCAGGAAATCTTAGCTAGCTCACCCAGCAGAATGAAACCCCCTCTTCCTAATGTATGGCTGCCACACTGGATTGCTACTAGTTTCCACTAGATTATACAGTCTCTGAGATCTCATTGAGTATCTGTCTCAGAGTCTGCCAAGTACACATGAGTGACCGAAGCGTGAAGCACAGAAAATCTTTTATAGTGGTGAATGGACTTTCTGTTTCTCTCTCTTTGTATTTCTATGTGGAGGGACTTAGAGTAACACATCTGGTGCTCTGCTCCCTCACTTACACCTCCCAGGGGAGGAGAATGACTCCTCTGATTAGCTTGGGCTCCTTGGTTAGCCTGTCACAAGCATGCACACAATCAGCATGGACTGGGTGGATAGCGTTCATTCTGGGGTACTTAATTCTGAAGTATGAGGAAGTTTATTGTGGCCCTGCATCTGAACCAGCTGTTATCAGTAATAAGTCTGACGAGGAGTTGATCTCCATCTGGCTGACTCCCCATGTCTCTCTCTCAATTGGTTCCTGACTCGGGAATGGAATAGTTGCATTATCTATTGCTCCCCTGCTAAACTCCCAACATCTGACATTTGTATATTGCTTTTCAGTTTACAAAGCACTTCCACATCCATTATTTCAAGGGCTGTAAATAAGGTAAAAAAAAGTGCTGTGGGAGTATTGGGAGCAAATGATTAATTTCAGTTGGGGAAACCACAGAATGCCTCACAGGGAGTTACATGTTTTGGGGTCTCATTGAGCACAGGTGTTGGGCTGAAAGGTCTCTGAATTCTGCTCCCTCCAAGCCCTTATAAAAATAAGGGAATCAGCAGTTGGCCATTTCTAGACTCTGCCTCATTTAGCTTGCTTAACTAATACACCAACCATTAAGTTCATCTTCCTCTGATTTTTAATGTCTATTTGTTATATGCTGGTATTTCCAGTTCTTACCTCAGGAGGCCCTGGCTTTGTCAGCCTCTTTAAACATGCTGCTGTGACATGACCTGGTGTCCTTTCTGGCTCAGGATCTGATAATCACTCTCTTGGTTTATGCTCTGTGACTACTATTCCTTTCCCTGATGTCGCTGCCGCAGAATCAACTGGCAGACAGCTCTGAGCTCTAATAGTCTATCATCATTGGACTTAATCACTTTAGAAGCAACGGAGTCTCTTTCTTCAGTCACAGCAAAGGCTTCATGACATCAGAGATATTATCACACCTGAGGCACACACCAGGTGACTTTGTAGTCACCATCAGTTTTTCTAGGATGTGGGTCCATCAATAGACAGACACTGCATTGATGTGGATGTGCTAAAAGGCATTTGGGAACAAACAGCTTCTACAAAAGTGCCAAATTCTAATTGACATTGTTTTTTTAAATCGTTAGAATATAAATTGAATTTCAATGCAAAGGGAAAAAATTAGAATTGGAAGTAGAGAAAGTGAATTTACAAGCAGAAATAAAATGAGTTCATCTCATTTTAAAGCCTGTCCTGAACCAAGGGTAAAATAACAAACAGGTTTTTTTTTTAAGGGAATCTAATATTTATAAGGGGTTCAACATCTAAGGGATGATAAATTGCACTTGAGAGGAAACGCTGCATTAGATAAATTTTATCTTGACACTGAACCCTTTAACATGCCTGCAGAGCTTGTCTTGTACATCTGTTGTAGCCCACATACCAGTCTGTCCCTGATAGTAACCAAAGGGTTCTTTTGCTGAGAAAAATCTGTTTGACTTAGAAGCTGGAAGAAAGGAGAGGGGAGTTCAGAGATTGGAATCTAAATGAGTAATAGAAAAATTTCAAATACCACCATGGCAGGGAAAAGATGAACAAGTCTGTGATAATTGACACCTCTTCTTACATTCAATTTCATTCTGTGTGCTCTCCAAACGCATTTTTTAGCCTAGTTTAACATCATTTGGGTTTGTTTGGAATTACAATAGAGAATGTAGCAAAGGAAATAGAATCAGTGAAGTGCATTGTTGGATGAAATAACCTGGAGATGGGACATTGGGTGGTCCTGTTTCACTGTGGGCCCTGAGCCCCTAGAGTCCTTCTCTGATAACAGCTGCTGCTGGGGTGGGAATGATGAGGAGGAAAAGACAGAACCCCAAGTTGGGAGTGTAGAGGTTTGGGTGGGAAGGGAGTCAGGGATTTAGTGCCATCACACAATATATGTGTGTGTATTTGTAGTTATGTGTGTGTGTGCGCACACGCACTGTCAAGCATGTGTAGAGTGAAAATTGGAATCTAATGGGTGAGTTGAGCAGTTGCAGTCAGGTGAGATTCTGGCCAGTAGTTTTTGCAGCAGCATCGCATGATTTAGCTTCTTTAGTTGGTGATCCACCTCATTCATCAAAACTTCAGAAGGGACATGTGTAGGGCAATGCATTTCATTACACATAATCCAAACTGTGCTTTTAGAATGATCCAGGAAAAGGGTGGGCCCATTTTTATTTTGTATATAAAAATATGATTGTGATATGGTGATACTTATAAATATTTATTAATAAATGTTTGATTTGACACTATAAATATTCAATAGACCTGGATTCAAATTCAGTTTTTGCCCCTTACCTTAGGGATTGTGAGATCTTTGATTCTGGTTTCGTCATTTGAAAAATGGGCGTAAACTCTACCTTATTTAGGCTTGTTTTAAGGATGTCAAACAATGGTCATTGGCACCAATTCAACACCCACAGGAATCCCCAAGAAGGAAACTTTAGTGCAAAACAGCTCAACTGTGATATAGCACAACTGTAAGGCAGTCCTGCAGCCAGGTGGCCCTGGCTCCAGGATCCTTTCCACCTACTAGTAGACAGTCCTGCTCTGCTCTTTGCCCTTATGCTGGTCTGTTCTGCTCTGTTCTGTGCTCGTATGTTCCAGCAAGATATCTTTGGTGTTTCAGCTCAGCCAGAGAAACATAGTCTTAAAACATCAGTGGAAAGGGAAAGTATATTCTCAGAGCCAAGAGGGAAGCTGGTTATAGACAGAAGTCTCGACCCATGGTTCCCGATTGGTCTGTCATTATGCAAAAAAGGACTCCAAGTCCTCACAGTTGGATTGGTCCAAAACACACTGCCCTGATTAGTCAGAATAGAGCTGCTCTGGTTGGTCACAGCTGTGCAGTTCCAATTAGATGGGAAAAGTTCTATTGATTGAAATAGGATTCCAGGAACTCCTTTATGAGGGTTGGATCAGATGGTAAAAACACAGTACAGACACGCAGTTTAGTGCAGGCTTCTCTGTGGAGTGCAGTTTGTGTGAGATACTCCTATGTAGAAATGGCTGTTAAGTTTTATTTTTTTATTTTTATTTTTTTAATTTGAGCCCTTCTTAGTATAGTTATCTTCTTTCTCAGGGTTTACAGGGATTCAATGAGAAAATTTGTAAAGGGCCTAGAACACATTATGTGCTTATTAAATTCCTTTCTTCCTCCATTCTGGATAAATTAAATGGTTGTGTTTTTTTTTGAGAGAAAAGTGTTACACCAGATTTTTAGCCCAAAAGTTATTTCTCTTTAGACCTTAAATATTTATCTAAGTAACTAATTTCCAAATTTAAAAAATATATAATCTAAAACACTATATACATTTTTAGAAATAACTGAAAAATTGAAGAAAAGTTGCAAGACTAAGAATAGGACAAAGAAAACTTGATTATGTTTTATATGGACTTACTTATAGTTAATAGCTACTTCATAGGCTCTTTCATTCCATCTCTGTAGATTGATATAGATATAATTTTTCTGTACCATTTGAGAGTGAGTAGCACGTATCCCAGACCCTACCCTTTAAATGAGCATTTCCTAAGAACAGGGATATTCTCTTATCTTACCTTAATACAGTAATCAAGTTTAGCAAATTGAACATTGAAAGAATACTTCAATCTACCACCCTAATTCCAATTTTGTCAGTAAACTCAATAATCTCCTTCATAAAGCATTTCTTTTTCTGTCAGTATGGAATCCAGTATAAGACTGGATATTGCATTTAGTTGCCATGTCTCCTTTAATCTGAATAAAAAAACATATCGTACCATTTATTTAGTTATTGATAAATGATATTCCTATATAATTTATATATACAGATAAGTTATATTTATAATTCAATTAATAGGGCCGTAGAATAACTACTATTTATTCAGACATTTCAATGTCTTCTAACTGCCCATAGCAATAATTTTTAATTCCTCTACCAGTTTTTCAGTCCTCTATAATAAATCCTTATTCTAATTATCTATGCACTGCTCCCTGTGCAGGCAGCAACATATAGCTGGAAAACATAAGGTTGGAGCAGGCAGCTCAGGGTGTGAATTCTGCCTTTACTGCTTGTTGATTGCATGGCATGTAGCAAGTTGCTTAACTTCTCCTTTCTCCTTCCAAAAAAAAAAGCTTCTCAATAAATAACTGTGGAACCAATATATACATCTATTTAATACAGTGTTAGGAGGATTAAATGTAATGATTTTCTTAAATGAACCCACAGACGTTCTTGGCACATAGCAGATTCTCTAAAATGTTTACTGCTTTGCCTTCCTTCTTTTGAGAATCAAGTTATTGCCACATTCATTCTGCCTCCTCAACTTTGCTCACATAAGCCCCACCTCTGCTTTGTCCTTCCCTCTCTTCACCACCTACCCAAAGACTGTGTATTTGTTAAGATGCAGTTCTAGTTTTTTATCTCCTTCATAAAGCCCTCATGAATCTCATTACTCTTGCCACCTTCTAAATTATTACACTATTTTGGACCCATCAAAGATTTAGTAAACACCAGATGAATGAAATCTTAGAACACTATAATGTGGGGGGCCCTATAAGGCTATAAATGTAGATAACTGTTCACATAAAGAAGGAAAGAGCACTGACAGTTCCTGAGCAGTGCTATGTGCCTGGTGCTTTCTCTACAGGATTACATTAATTTTCTAACAACCGCCATAAATAGGTTTTCATACTCCCATACAAATGAGAACCTTCGACACAAGGTCACAGAGCCAGAAAATGGCAGAGTTGGATTTTGAACCCAGAGTTGGTTCTATACTTCCTTTTATATTGGACTAGGGGCCCGGTGTACAAAAATTTGTGCACTCCCCTGGATCCCCCAGCCCAGCCTGTGCCCTCTCGCAGTCTAGGACCCCTCGGGGGATGTCCACCTGCTGGTGTGCCTGACCAGCCTGGATGAGGGGCTGATGGCTGTTTGTAGGCTGGCCAACCCCCCCAGTGGGGACCCTCACCCCATGGGGGTGTGGCCAGCCTGGATGAGGGACTGAGGACCATTTTCAGGCTGCCCACAGCTCCCATTGACCCAACGACCCAGTGAGGCTGGCTGGACTCAGGTTTCTGGGGTTTATTTATCTTCTATAATTGAAACTTTGTTGCCTTGAGCAGAGGCCACAGCCTGCCTAGTCAGGCAATGAAGAATCCTGTTTGCTTTAGCTCCGTGGCTTCTATAATTGAAACATTGTTGCCTTGAGCAGCCTGGGCAGGCAGTTTCCTCCATCACTGGTGCAACAGAAGCCTCTTGTTTGTTCTAGCTCCGTGGCTGCTGTCCGCCATCTTGGCTGGGTTAATTTGAATACATCCGCTCTGATTGGTTGGTGGGCGTGGCTTAGGTGTAATGGAGTGAGGGTCAATTTGCATATTACTCTTTTATTAGATTAGGTTGCCACCTAAGTGGAAATTTATATGAAAGAATATTGATTTTGACTCATGGGTGACAAGTACACATTAAGTTTTAGAGAAAATGAATGATAGCAGAGATGGTATATCTAATTTTTTGCTCAATATAAATTTATTTTTGTTCCCTTGAGTCAAGGATGCATTCGTGAGCCTGCGGTTGACTCAGTGTGACTCAAAATGACAGTTTTATGTGCTTCTGAGGGACAACTGGTTGACTAATAGGTAATTAAGAAACCTTTTACATACAAAGAGCTCAGTACTTCTCCATTTGAAAGTGTCACTTGAGTTATCAGTTAATGATTGGCAATGGCTGCTCAACAAATAGGCATTTATGATGAATGCTTCAATGTGAGAAGTTGGATGGAATAAATTCTTGGGGCCTTCCTCATAGATTTAATCAATCTAATCACACCTTTAGACTGAGTTGGAGCCCAGAGTGGAGCATTTATTTCCTGCTTTTAATTGTTATACCACTGTTTTTGGAGGAGCACATCTTATCTCCCCAGCTGATAAGTTTTGTGAGGGCAGAGGCCGTTTACTTTTCATTAGTCTTCCATAGTACTGGGTGCAAAGCTGAGCACATAGTAGGACTCAGTAAACACTAATTGATCAATTACTTTAAGATATTGTAACCTCAGATGCTTATAATATAGGGACACTTAAAGTTGGGGCAGATCAATAGAAGAGTCTAACTAGTGATCTTTAAGAGCCATTATACAGTGGACTGAGTGAACTCCTCAGGGAAGCTCTACAGACAACACTTACTGCTGTAGAGATCTAGAAGCATTTTGTTGTTGTTAAGAATGGACTTTAGTAAGTGAATAAATCTCTTTTCTCAACTCTAATCCTATTTGGTCTCAACCTGGACAATGTATACAAAAATATGCCTGTTTTTTGTCCCTAGAAAAGTGAGTTCCTTGGGTTAGAAACACTAATCAGTTTTAGCAGATTCAGAGATGAATGACCCAGCATCAACATTTTTAATAATTGGGACTATGGGAGAACTCTTCATAAAGAAGGAACAAGGGAACTGGACCACCGAATCTTTCTCCCATGATACCTATAGAAAAAACAGCGATCTTAAAAAGTAAGAGCAAAATACAATATCAACAATTAAACAAAATTACTACTGGCATTTAAACAAGGAAACGTGTACATGTCACCCAATACCACAAATACCAAAACATTTCAGCTAAGAGAGGAGGTCCTGGCACATTACCTTGATCCTGTATACATCTTCCCAAAGGTGGTGCTCTAAACTGAAATATGAGCAAATCTGGAGACAATCTTACTGAGGGATGTCTTTATACTTTCTGTTACTGGGTTCAAGGAAATATATATAGAGAGGAACTGAGCAAGTGGGACTAACTCTGTTAGAAGTGAAGCTTAAATGAATCTTTTTACACTGAAGATGGAGACACAGTTAAGAGGGTTCACCCCAAATTAGGCAGAAGGGGGAATGTATTCAAGATTTCCTAGAAATGTCTACACTACTCAGAACAGCTGAGTCCTGCCTATTCACCACACCTCTCCCCTCAGGTTAGAACAACATAGGAAGATCACAAAATATATAGTCTTCAGATGGCGGGTGATAGGGGAAAATAGAAATATATATAGATTGAGATACTTGGGAAGGGAGACCAAAAAAATGCAATCTAGAGAAAATAGAAGGTTTGGAGAGTTCCATGGTAAACATAAGGAAGATAAAAAGAAATGGCACAATAAAAGGTAGAAAGGTAAAAAGAGCTACCTGGACATTAGGCGAGCATACTAAAAAGAAGAATGTAGTACAAAAAACACAGCTGAAGAAATTGTAACGCACAAAACCCAAGGAACAGAAATTTGTCAAGAATGCTTCACTTTACAAAAAAAATTTACGAACATGACTTCCAATAAAAAAAGAGCTCAAAGGAAGATGAAAAATAACAGATATGAAAAGAGAGGTTACAGGGACTGAGGAAACAAATTGACGAGTAAGACAGAAACATGACAAAACGAACAAAAAATTAAGCCAATGAATAGACTAGAATCACTAAAAGCTGATATAACTGATATAAAGGAAAGTTCTCAGGTAATCACAGTGCATGCAGAAGGAAAAATCAGAAGTTGAGGTAATAAAGAGAAAAGAACAGATAAGGGGACAAAGACTCTGCCAATAAGCATAATCAGTGACTTTAACAATTGAAACAGAAAAAATATTTAAAGCTATAATACAAAAATGTAAATGTATTGGTTAAACTATTTTTGAAAATTATTTTTGAAGAGAATAACATTGCATTATATGATTATACTATAATTTATCCTTTTTTGAGCATTTGAACCATTTCTAATTTTTGCCATTATAAACAGTTTTGGGCAAAAGTACATGGGAAAACATATATAGAACTAAGGTGAAACAACTGTGAGAATTACGGTGACAGAACTTCATATAAGTATTACATATAATTCCAGTTAAAAGAATAATATAATTAACAAAGATAAGATGAAAGGAAATATGAGAATGCTGTTTTCCTTATCTTTCATCACAGACATTATTGCTGTTGTCTAAAATTAAAACGTGTACATCTTAAAGACTCCAACCTACTTTTTCCTTATAATTTACAAAATATCTCTAGTGAAAAATATTAATCTACAATAGCAATTCCTTTAATTTTACTCTTTTTCTATTCCTTCTGTAAAATTAGAGTAAAATTAAGTGCAATAATTTTTAATAAAAAATAAAAGTTATATTATGATCCTATTTCTTCTATCTAGTTTATCTTTGCACATGGAGCACTACCTGGAATAATGTGCACTTTAATATTAATAATGATTTAGTTCATCTGTTGATATTGGGCTAAATTTAATTTTATTTTTGTGTATTCAGTGTTATTTGAATTTCCTGTTATGTATATATATTATTAACAAGTTAATATATTTTTTGAATTAGAGTTAGCAACTTCACAGGTTATTACAAATTGAGACAATTGGCTTCTCCTCATATACTCCTGTACTCATGGCCTTAACCATCAGTTTCACCTCTTTTCTTAGAGAGTAGTCAATGTATGCACAACTAACACTAGTTGTGGAATTTCCTGTCCTTAGAGTTCTGCCCTGCAGTGCTGCTATAGACTGAATGTTTGGGTCCCCCCTCCTCCCATTCATATGTTGAAATTCTAACCTCTAATGTGATGGAGGAGAGGACTGTGGGAAGTAATTAGCTCATGAGAATGGAGCCCTCATGAAATGGAATTAGTGTCCTTATAAAAGACTACAGAGAGCTCCCTTTCCGCCTTTACCAAGTGGGAGCACAGTGAGAAGGCTGTCTATGGACCAGGAAGTGAGCTCTAACCAGACACTGAATCTGCTGGCACCTCGATTTTGGACTTCCCAGCCTCCAGAACTGTGAGAAAAATATTTGTGTTGTTCATAAGTCATCCAGTCAGTGGTATTTTTGTTATAGCAGCCTGAATGGACTGAGACAGGAGTCCAGTCTGCCCTGAGGTGTCCTTCTGACAGCCATTTTCTTAATGTTGGAGTTTTACATTATTTATGCTAAGGATGGTTGTTTTTGAAAGGTTTGGAGTGGGCGGGGTCGCTCATCTATGACATGAGGCCATAATGTATCAAAACAGATTTTTATTTCAGGCACTTGGGTGCAGGTGGACTGAGTCCAACTAAAAGGGGTCAGTGGTGACTGAAGGAAGAGAAAGGTTTTTATTAATCCTTGCTGGCTGCAAGCTATTCTGCTGACATAAGGGTCCGGTCAGTCCTTGGTTCCAACCATGCCAGGTGTCTAGTTGTTATCTAGGCTATGCAGTGGTCAAGGCTACAAGCTTTCTGCAAGGTATCTGCTAAGCACAATACATTTTTTCTGCTCCGTTTTCTCTTCAACCCTTTCCATTTTAACTTGCCATCACTGTTCTTCCACATAAATTTTTTAACTTTGGTTACTTTGTTTTTTTAATTTAAAAAAAATGTTTAAATTACAGCTTACATTCAATATTATTTTGGGTTAGTTTCAGGTGTACAGCATGGTTGTTAGATAATCGTATACTTTACAAAGTGTTCTCCCTGATTTTTCCAGTACCCACCTGGCACCATATATAATTATTACAACACTAGGGGCCCGGTGCTCAAAAACTTGTGCACTCGGGACGTCCCTTAGCCCGGCCTGTGCCCTCTCAAAGTCTGGGACCCCCCTGGGGATGTCCACCTGCTGGCGCGCCTGGTCAGACTGGGTGAGGGGCTGATGGCTGTTTGCAGGCTGGCCAAGCCCCCCAGCGTGGACCCTCACCCCATTGGGGTATGGCTAGCCTGGGTGACGGGCTGAGGGCCGTTTTCAGGCTGCCCACATTGCCCTCAGGCTTTGGGTCCCTACTGGGGTGCCTGGGCATCCTGGGTGAGGAGCTGAGGGGTATTTTCAGGCTGCCCACAGTCCCTTCAGGGTTCGAGCCCTTACTGGGGTACCTGGCCAGCCTGGGTGAGGGACTGATGGCTGTTTGCAGGCTGGCCAAGCCCCCATCGAGGTCCCTCACCCCATTGGGGTGTGGCCAGCTTGGGTGCAGGTATGAGGGCTGTTTTCAGGCTTTCAGGCTGCCCACAGCTCCCTTTGACCCAATGTCTCAGCAAGGCTGGCTGGAAGCAGGTTTCTGGGATTTATTTATCTTATATAATTGATACTGTTGCTTTAAGCCAAGGCCTAGGTAGGTAACAAAGCCTCTTGTTGGCTTCAGCTCCGTGGCTTCTATAATTGAAAGAATGTTGCCTTAGTTAGAGGCTCAGCCAGCTTAGGCAGGCAGTTTCCTCCATCGCTGGTGCAATGGAAGCCTGCTATTTGCTTCAGCTCCGAGGCTTCTACAATTGAAACAATGTTGCAACTCTGTTGTTGCCTTGAGCACAGAGAGGCCCATCCAGCCAGCAGACAGTTTACTCCTGGTGCAATGGAAGCCTGCTGTTTACTCTAGCTCCGTGACTGCCGGCCTCCATCTTGGCTGGGTTAATTTGCATACAGCCACTCTGATTGGCTGGTGGGCATGGCTTAGGTGTCCCAAAGAAATGGTCAATTTCAATATTACTCTTTTATTAGATTAGATTATTGCGTACATTTCCTATGCTGTACTTTACATCCTCATGACTATTTTGTAACTACCAATTTGTATTTCAAAATCCCTTCACTTTTTCCACCCAGTCTCCCCCCATCTCTCCTTCCCTCTGGGAACCATCAATCTGTTCTCTGTGAGTCTGTTTCTGTTTTGTTCATTTATATTGTTATTTAGATTCCTTTTTAGAGTAAAATCTTAGAAGTCAGATAAAAGTGTATGATTTTTGTTTTATGAGACTATCTTAAAAATATTTTATGACTTTTTTAGTGCTCATGATTTTACACAGTCAAATTGATTTTCAAAAATTAGGCTATACTAATTGATACTTTCGCTAGAAATATGCATAAAAAGTGCCTCTTACATAACTGTCTTGCCAGCACTAATCATTTTTTGTTTGACATTTGTGCCTATTTGATAAGCAAAAATGATATTTAATCGCTCTTTTAATTAACATTTTTTATTATCCATGAAGTAGAATGTTTTTCAGTTGAGGATTGAATTTTTGATAGTTCAGTGGAATTTTGTAAGTGGGCAGACAGCATGATCATATTTATTTTTTTATAACTGCAATTCAGGTGAGAGTGTTAACAGTGAATGGCTGGAAGGGCCAGATGTCAGGGCCACCAGAGAGGAGACTGTGGTGATGGGATGAGGTGATAGGATGGCAGGGGAAGCAGATCTGACAGCATTATATTTCCACCTCCAATTTCCTTTCTGGCTTTCTGATTCCCTGTTATGTTTTCCACTTTGAAAAATCAGCATAGCAATAATATATCGACCTAATTAATGTCATGATGTTCCTAATCTATTAACATTTTGGGGAGATTTTTATAATTCTTCTGAGAGATCCATTGCTACACTTCCCATCTAAAGAATCAACAATTTGGAATACAATCTGGCTGCAAGATGGTGAATTTTGTTTCCCTATGAGTCTTATATAGGGAAGTGTATAAATGCATTCTACGGATCCAAATACGCTGAAGAAATACACTGATTTGCTACTGGCTTTTGCTAGCATTGGTTAGTTTCTTGACTTTTATCTTAAAGTCCTCATATGTTACATTTTAAAATAGAGAAATGAAATATACACAGTCAGGTTTTATCCAAAGCAAACCCTGATAAAAATGACCAACCCTCTGTAATTCTGAGCTGAATTGTAATTCATTGTTAGCTGTAGACTTCAGATAAAAGGATTCATGTGGAATGGTAGATAGGGAGGTTTTAATTTAGATCAACTAGACTTAGTACTGTATTTTACACCAGTCATGCTGTGAGGCAAGTCCTTTGTTTTCAGCAATTATCAAACTAAGTCTAATTAAACTTGCCTTGCTTTGATGTACTATAATGTTTTCCATAATTTTATATTCTGAACCATTTTCATAAGTTCTTGTTTGAAATCAAGGATAGACTATGGATTCTTTTTGTATCTGTAATACCATGGTTTAGTGTATCTAATCAAATTTTAAGATGTTTACCTTTGGTTATAATTCAACATTCTTCTTCTTCTTGTGTTTTTGTAACATGGACCCATGAAATTGTTTTTAAATACAATATGTCAATATAACAAATATAAAAGATATATGTGAAGGAAAGTACAAAGACTTTTCAATCGTACAAATTAAATATACATATTAAACTATAGAACACACTCTTCTATTAATTGATTTCTCTTTTTGTTGAGTTATTCCTTAAGGGGACCTTTTTAAAAAAAGCTCATTTGGTCCAATTGACTCTGTGTATATTTCTTTTGTGTAGCTGTGTTAAAGGTACTTGTTGTCTGTTTTTGTATTTACAAGTTATTAATTTCCCACTTAATGGAGCATCCATTAGATCTCTCTTACTTTATGGGTGCTAGCATAGAAGATGTAAGTGTTTTTTAAAGAGCATTTTTCTTCATCTAATAAAAAAAATTTAAAAACACATTTATTTTATTCAGCTGGTACCCTACTAGGAGTTCTTGTTAGCCAATGCCCTTTACTGCCTTTAAAAATGGACTTAACTGTTTATTTTAGCATAATTTCCTGTGGCTTTTAGCCTATCAGTTGGAATGGATAAAGGATACAAAACAAGATTCATTATGTTGCATGGAATCCCTTTTTAGCCCAAAGTGAAGGGGACTTTGCTATGAAGACCCGTTTAAGCTTTTTTGAACAAAGTAATGCCTCTCTTTTTGAGATTTGTCATGAGGAACTATTATTATTGTCTGTTTCTATAAAAATTAGGAGCTAAATTATTGTCAATATTAGAAAAGATTGTATTGCTGAGTACACTTAGATCATATTTTTTAAAAATTTGGAGTTAAAATATAATACATAGTGAAAAGTATACATACTGTTAAGTGCACAGATCAGTGAATTTTAAGAAACTGAACACACCTGTTTAACCAATACTCAGACCTGGAAAGAAAATATTGCTAGCACTCCAGAACTACACTCCCGCCCCTGTGCTCCTAACCAGTCACTGCTTCCCCCAACCCACCTTCAGAGTGACCACTTCCCTGACTTCTAAAAACACTAGAGATAGGGTGCATGAATTTGTGCACCAGTGGGGTCCCTCAGCCTGGCCTGTGGGATCGGGCTGAAACCAGCTCTCTGACATACCCCTGAAGGGTCCCAGATTGTGAGAGGGCACAGGACGGGCTGAGGGGCTCCACTGATGCATGATTGGGGCTGGAGAGGGACTGGAGGAGGGCTCCAGGGCATGTCTGGCCTGTCTCGTTCAGTCTGGATCAGCCAGACCTCAGCAGCTAGCTAACCTACCAGGGGGTAGGCACGCCAACTGTGCAGTGACTACCAGTTGGCGTGCCTACCCCCTGGTAGTCACTGCACATTATAGTGACTGGCCAACTGGTTGACTACCTAGCCCCTGGTGGTCAGTGCACATCATAGCAAGTGGTTGAGCAGCCTTAGCATATCATTAGCATATTACGATTTGATTGGTTGAATGGATGACTGGACTACTGGACACTTAGCATATTAGGCTTTTATTATATAGGAGGATTATATAGGATAGATTAGTTCTGCCTGCTTTTGTGTGTTATATACATTTAATTGTATAGTACGCACCCTTTAATGTCTTACTTCTTTCATTCAACATTATGCATTTGAGGTTCATCGGAATTGTTGAATGCAGTTATAGATGTTAATTCTCATTATTTTGTAGTTTTCCATTGTATGACGGTACAATATAACAATTTACTTATCCATTTTACTGTTGAAAGAAATTTTACATGGAGGTGGTAGAGGATGGGATAAGAAGGTGCTGAAGGGAAGGTCAAGTCACTTTATATTTAATATCCTTCACCAGTACTCTATTAGCAGGAATTGTAAGCAAGCTAAATAGACTTGGTTCTACCTTTTAAGTCTAAGTGCTGGTTCAGTCTGGATAGCAAATACTTTGAGGACAGGGACTAGTTTTGCTTATTTTCTTCTTCCCCACTAACTCAGAGTCTCTTACAAAGACACTTAAGTGAATGTTGGTAGAATTCAAAATAGCTTGCCCACATGGAGAAACAATAAAATGTATTTAGAGGATGTAAACTTGAGATCTGAGAAAAATAGTGCAGGGCCTTCCAAAACAAGAGATGGCTAAAGGATAGAGAAAGAGGAAGAAGATATAACATAAAACAATACTAACTTATCTTGCTACCATGTAAATTGCCTAATGAAATAGAGTTTTTAGGGCATTACTAAATCCTCTGATAAAAGTATAAAAAAACACAGGGCTTTGGTTTGCTATTTTCTTCTTTGCTATCCCTTGACATCCCACTTTTGATCATTTTAAATGCATTTTGTTTTATTTGCATGATTTTTTTCGATCCCCAAAGCAGCAACTGAATTGTATAAAGTTGACATTTATCACAGCCATGTAAAGGTTTAGTATTTCAGCCAATTTTGTTTTCTGTTTTTTTGTTTGTTTGTTTGTATCAGGCTTCATTTACTGTGGATTCTACAAATTCTAGTTGTTGTTTGTAGAACTGTAAGGGCGGAAGGGTGGTGCGAGAGTGAAGATCTGCCAATAGGGATGCAGAGGAAATGCCCGGCCAAGGACCTTCCCTTGACCAATCAACAGGGGCCACACGCGTTACTCCACCCACTACTTCCGGCCCTATAAATCCTTTTGTTTGCCTGAAACCAGCACTCCCTCCTCCGTCGTGCCATTGTGCGGCAGGCAAGTGGGGAGTCCAAGTTAACTTGTATAATAAAGCTCTCATGTTCTTGCAGCGGTTTTGGGGCTCACTCATAGTCTTTGGGGGCCACGACTTCTGGGTACAACATTTGGGGGCTCGCCGGGATCCCCCAAGACCTCCGAGGGACCCCCGAACCGGAGAGCGTGATTGACCGCGGTATGTGTCTTGTCTGTCTTGTGTCTGTCTGTCTTTTTGTGTGTTGTGTGAG
>PVJC01029172.1:0-22054 GCA_004026665.1 Murina feae
TAATCGGAGCTGAGCTGAGGGGCGCAGCTTCACTTTCGCTCCTGCCGCAATGGAAAGGGCTGTTTACTCAGGTCCGTGAGTGGCGGCCGCCATGTTGGCTGGGCTAATTTGCATACAGCCGCTCTGATTGGCTGGTGGGCGTGGCTTACCCATCTCGGAGAAACGGTTAATTTTAATATTTCGCTTTTATAGAGTAGATTATTTTGACAAACATATAGGATTATGCTATATTGCTGTTTTGTAATTTATTTTCTTCTTTCCTTTTGTTGAATTTTCCCCAATATTTTTACTATTGTAAACACCCCATTATGAACATGTCCATGAATACAGCTTCCTCTAAATTTCTGATCTGTAGAAAAGCACATAAAACAGTTCCTATCAACTACTCATTTGTAGTTCTAAACTGCCCTGGGATAGGAAACCTGATGAAGAAGCTTGTTAGAAGTAAACCTAAGTCAAAGTTAATAGGCTTTGCAAGAAGATTAAATCCATGGACTTTGTGCATTTCAATGTCCCAGAAGCCTTTTATGGGTGTGTGTGTTTTTCCTGCTTTCAGACTGGTCCATATGGTGAGTGTGTTCTAAAATACCTTCCTGAAAACTGAGAGACCGAATTGCTGTACACCTGGTTGAAAAGCAAATGGTATTTTGTAGTTCAGATTGTTAATGTAATTTAGCAGAAACATAAACATAAAGTAAAACCTCATTTGTGGAGATCCTATTAGGTTATATTTTATATATCATTATGCTAGGCAAAAATTTGCCTTGTCCTAACAAATGTCTTCATCATGGAAACTGATATCATAAGTAAGCATTGCTAAAACTTGGAAATGTTTGTAAAAAGTACATATCTATCCCTTAGCTATATCTTTGTTAAAAACCTTCTAGTAGGCAATTACTTATTAGCACAATTTGAATTATTCTTTGTATTTGAAAGCAATAAAATCACATTTTCCTAAAATATTAAAACATGCTGAATTATAACTCATTCAGATGATTCTCAACTATACAAATTACTGAGTTTCTATGATATTAGCTCAGAAGTAATATTACCTTGTCCCAAACCACTTTTAATAATGCTAAGAATAATTAATGGAGGAAAAAATCTGAGTTTGGCTCCCAGGTAAAGTTAAATTTGATCATTTATGGGATAATTATGATCTTGCATAGTTTAACTAAAATCCCTAGATACTTAACTTGTTCCACTCTTGCATGAGGTATAAATTAAAATATATATTTGCGAATTGGAAATATATTTCAGTTCTGTTTATGTCTGATTAATCTTCTCTCTGTAATTACTTACCATTCCAGACAGGTAGGTGCTGATTTCACAGTAAAATTTATGTTTTGAGAGTAGAAGTTGTTGTATGGTAGGCACATAGCTATGTTTTCTTTAGCCTGCATTTTATGAAGAGAATGGCAGAGAGGTCAAAGTAGCAGCAGAGAGCTAAAGAGGGTTTCAATTTTGAGGCAACATAAAATAATAGAGTTTCAGATTTGGGAAATAGATTTGTACCCTGTATCTTAGCAGATCCATCAAATCCACTCATCCTCTTGTCTGTCCTCTCCTGGACTTGCCATTTTTCCGGTCACCCAGGTTTTAAATGACAATTATTTTTCTGTCCCTCTGCCCTTCCTCCCCAATTTAAATCGGGCTTCAGTTCTCTCAGATTCCATTTCCTTCAGAACTTCTGTTCAACCCCTTCCTACTGTCTGCCAGTGAAGAGTCCTTTACATCTTTCCTCGTGGCTGCAGTCCTATCCTGGTTAGTCTTTTTGTTTCCAGAACCTCCCATTCCCTTCTATCTATTTCATCCCCATCCTTTCTTCTCATGGCTCCGATCATTTCACTCCTATAATTCTTTGCCTGCCTTCTTTTGACCTTAGGGGGCACTGGGCATCCAGCCTTCCCCTGTCTTTCCAGATTTATCTTCTCCCGATCTATTACTCATAGGGACAACTTACCCACCAGGTATGATAGCACAGTGCCTAGGGCCTGGATATTTTTAAGAATATATATTTTTTACTTTAATTAACTTGAAAATTAGAAGGAAAAAATGACTATAATGATAAGGAATGATTATGAGTCCAGCATGAATGTATTTAGCTTTCTACCAACACAATTTTTAATATGTTTTAGTGAAGGAAGGGGTTCACTAATGGGCCTCTGATAAGTTATGATGCATCTCTACTTCCATATGTTAAATGCGATCCTGTTAGATTTCTCACTGTTCTTTACACATCTTTCCTGCTTCCTTGTTTTTCATCACTGTTGTCCTCCTTACTTGGAAGTCATAGCCAGACTTAGCCTATCAAATTTTTCCTCATCTTCCCTACTCTCTTACCTGTTTTATATCTATCCTAAATCACATATATTCTTCATTGTCATCCATTTAACTCTACAAGTATTTCTTGAACACCTACTATGAGTCAGGCTCTATGCAAGACTCAAGTCCAAGCAGAATCAGACAGCCAGTTCTCAGATGTTCTTCTCTAATGGGAACTGAAGGACAAGAAAATAGATAATCATTAGATCATGGGATAATGCCAGAGTAGAGATATGTTCAGGGTGTTCCTCTTATGCTGTCTGTAGATTGTACAGACACCACCTCACTGGAGGTGAACCCATCTTATTCATTTGTGTGGAGATGGTCCTTACCCTGGAAACAAGCTATGTTCCAAGTTATTTTTTGGATCATCCCTCACTCACCTACTAGGCCTGACTTTATGCAACGTGGCCATCTATCTCCTAAGTGGGCAGCAAATGTGCCTGTTCCTTCAAACCAATGTGTCTTTTTCATGCAGGAATTTGTACCTAAGATACTCTTTAGGTCCTTTTCTGCCTATTAATGACTTAGCTTGAAAGTCTCTTTGAAACCCTCCCTAAAGTCCCAGGTAGCAGTAATTACTCCATCTCCTTTATTCCCATAGTATATTATACTAGAGGCCCAGTGCACAAAATTTATGCATGTGTGTGTGTGTGTGTGTGTGTCCCTCAGCCCAGCCTGCATCCTCTCCAATCTGGGTCCCCTCGAGGGATGTCCCACCGGGATCGGAAGTCGGACATCCCTCTCACAATCCAGGACTGTTGGCTCCCAACCACTCGCCTGCCTCTAACTGCTTCTGCCTACCAGCCTGATCACCCCCTAACCACTTCCCTGCCAGCCTGATTGCCCCTAACTGTCCTCCTCTAAAGGCCTAGTCATCCCCAACTGCCCTCCCCTGCTGGCCTGTCACCCCTAACTGCCCTCCCAGGGAGGAGCCAAAGCCTGGGCCTGGAGCTATGCCACTCCTGCTCATCTTAGCCCCACTGTGGGCTGGTGCCCAGTCAATCCCAATCAGGGGAGGCTCGTACTGCCACAGTGGCGTTTGCCAGCCATGAGCCCAGCATCTGGTACCCATCTGTTAGCTGACTGGCACTCCTGCTGTGGGAGCACACTGATCATCAGAGGACAGCTCCTGCATTGAGCATATGCCCCCTGGTAAGTAATGCATTTCTTATTAACCGGTCAACTGGTTGCTTTGGCTTTTATATATATAGATGTTTATGTGAAAACTATTAAAAATGTTGGTGAAGCCCTAACTGGTTTGGCTCAGTGGTTAGAGTGTCAGCCTTTGGACTGAAAGGTCCCAGGTTCGATTCTGGTCAAGGGCATGTACCTTGGTTGCAGGCACATCCCCAGTGGGAGGTGTGCAGGAGGCAGCTGATCGATGTTTCTCTCTCATCGATGTTTCTAACTATCCCTCTCCCTTCCTCTCTGTAAAAAATCAATAAAATATATTTAAAAAAAAATCTTGGTGAAGAATCTATATAATAAAGAGGTAATGTGCAAATTGGTTCTAACAGTGTCACAGTAATGACCAATTTGCATATTGACAGACCAGCAGGTGTGCATGCAGCAGGGGGACTTGCATGAGGCTCGCTTCCCTGCCCCAGTGCCAGAGTCCTCTTTTTCTCCTGGATGCATGTGCTGGGCAAACGCCCCTGTGACACCAGCCCCATCCAAGAGCACTCCGTCTGGGGACGCCACCAACACCTCTCCCTCCAGGTCGGGGGGCTGAGGGGTGGCACCCAGATGGCAGAAGGCTAGTTCTTAGGGCATGGTCCACAGACACCAATGAGGGGGTGCACACATTGGCGGTGACCCCCGAGAGGGGTCACGCACACAAATCGAGAGGGTGTGGACCCAACAAAAAGGAAGGGCCTGGGCACTGTGACAGAGAGTGAATGTCAAGGTAAGACACTGGACCTGGATGGGCCACTGGGTAAACAACGCAGGGATCTCACCACCACAGACACACAGGGCAGCCTTGCAATGCCCAGGATGTCGGTCGATCCTCTCAAGTGCACAACCCTAAAGCCTCCTTCCACCGCTTGGACCCAGCTCCGCCACCGTGGAGACCACGGGTGACCCTCACACCACAGAGAAGCTGCCATGGCTTTCTCCAGCATCCATCCATTCATCTGCCCTATCCGACCTGGACCTGGATGGGGGCTCACATCCTGCGTGGATGCCCCCTGAGGACAAGACAGGCCCCAACTGTGCCTGTGTAAGCATGCCTGTCGCCTGCAAATTCCAGACGGGAGCAGATAGAGAGCCACTCAGGCATGGGAGCGGGCTTACCAGAGGGAAGGAGGAAAGGGGCAGGGGTAAAGATAGAGGAAAGAAGGAATGGGGGGAGGGAGGGAAAGTAGGAGAAAGATGGGAAGAAGGATGATGGAACAGAAGTAGGAAATAAGGAGGAAAGGAAAGTTTATAAATCATGAGTTCAGTAGGAAAAAGTGTAACATAAAGGAGAGAAAAATTGTGTGAGAAGGAGAAGCTAGTAAGGACGTGAAATACAGTTGTGTGTGAAGGGGATAAGATTTTTTTTAAAAAGTTAATAGGGATGACCAGGCTGGCAGGGGAGGGCAGTTTGGGGGATCAGGCCAGCAGGGGAAAGCAGTTAGGGTAATCAGGCCAGCATACAGAATGATTAGGGCAGGCAGGCAGATGAATGGTTAGGAGCCAGAGTTTCCGGATTGAGAGAGGGATGTCCAACTGCCAGTTTAGGCCTGATCCTGCAGGGCATCCCTTGAGGGCTCCCAGATTGGAGAGGGTTCAGGTTAGGCTGAAGGACCCCCCCAACTCGTGCATGAATTTTGTGCATCAGGCCTCTAGTAAGTGTCCAGTGTACAACGTAATGATTCATTATTTGTATATCTTGAGCACCACAATAAGTCTAGTTAATATTCATCACTACATGTAGTTACAAATTTATTTTTCTTGTGGCAAGAACTTTTAAGTTTTACTCTTTTAGCAACTTTCAAATATATAATATGTACATTATTAACAATAGTCACCATGATGTACATTACAACCTTAGCACTTATTTACTTTGTAACTGGAAGTGTGGACGTTTTGATCGCATCCTCTGCTTTATATTTATCCTAACACATTTATAATATTCTGCATTGTTATCCATCTTTGGAAAGTCTACCAAATACTGAGATTTAATATGGTCTGGATCTCAAGCTCTAGAAAGTTTGGTGATGGGCATAGAAGGATAGCGGGGCCAGGAGTAACTCCTTAGGAAGGAGGAAATGATGGAGATCAGGGCCCTTTGCTGGCTTGTACCCTCATTCCTCTTCGTGCCAAGAACAAGTTCTGTTATCCTGAATGAAACTTTCCAGGATTGGTGATGTTTTTATAGAGTCCAGAATGACAGCTGGAAGCTGACTGGGAGAAGAGTGAAGAAAGGGCTCCCAGGGCTGAAAAATAACGTGAGTAAAGGTCCAGAAACTTCAGAGGTAGCACCAGGCTTAGGGAACTGCCCTCACATGGATGAATGTAGAACCCAAGGGAGAAAACAGAGATGGATAGAGTTCTGGCACATAATGGGTGCTCAGTGACTATTAATATATGAGTATGACTATATGAGCATATGATTGAGAATGAAGAGTGACGACATATCATAAAATCCACCTTCTAAAATCTCAAGAGGAGTTATTGCAAGAGGAATCCTTAGAGCCATATGCATACCAAATGACAGAAAAGATACATAGTGTCCGATTAAATAATAAGAAAACGTCCCAAAGGAGGAGAGTATTAAATACAAATGCGTACTCCAGGTTAACGAATTTTATCGAAATACAAAAATCAACTGATATGGCATACCACATTAACAGGATGAAAAACTAAAAACTGCATGGTCATCTCTAAATGCAGAAAAGCGGTTGACAAATTCAACACCTTTCACCATAAAAACCCTCAACAAACTAGCAATAGAAGGAAATTATTTTGATAGATTAGTAATTTCAGCCTTTCAACTCTCATTTAGTACGAAATATAGCCACAGTCACTTGCGGGTACATAATATAATTTTGACATCAATTGCCTAAAAATTTATGACAGAAGCTACCGCAAGGTCAGTAATCCTATTTGAATTTGTGTTTTAGTAATCGCAATACTGTTTGGGAAAAAAGTCGACCATATATGTGGAGACCTTCTGTATTGTCAATTTTTTTAAAGTAGCTTTCTGCTTAATGTACCACTTCCTTTCTTATACTCCTCATGATCCTGGGCAGAGCTTTCTCATACCAGACTTCCCACCACCAGCTCTACCTTTTTATGTCTTTTTGTAACCCCCAGACAATTCTGGGGCTTTTTCTTCTTCAAGGGAACTATTTGGAATCTACCATGATCCACTCCACCTACTGCCTACTTCTCTATACGCTTTGATACCAAACCTTCCAAACATGTTCTGTACTCGCTGTTTCAATTTCTGCCCCTTCCTTTTTCTCTTCATCTCATATAGAAGGCTTTCACGCCCACCATTCCACCAGGACCGTCCTTGTGGGGTCACCCGTGACCTGCATGTTGTTATCCCCAGTGGTGAGTTTCAGGGCTGTGTATTCTATGACCTGGAGGCGCCCTTTGACCAGTTGACCGATAATCCTTCCTCCTTGGAATCCTTCTGCACTTGGCTTCTGGGATGACACTTTCTCAGGGTTTTTCTCTGACTTCTGGCTGTCCATTTGAATTTTCCTTTGCTTTTTCCTTCTCCTATCCAGGGCTCAGAACTGGATTCTTTCTTTATTCTACATCTACACTCATGCCTTTGGGATCTCAGCCATTCTCATGGCTCAGAATATGATTGATACACTGAGACTCCTAAAATGTCAGTCTGTTCTGGACCTCTCCCCTGAACTCCAGACTTGAATACAGACCTGCCTACCTGCTTGGCCATCTCTGCAAGATCTCCAGATAAACCAAAACTGAATCCTGGGCTTCTTTCCAAGCCAGTTTGTAGCTACTTCTTCCAGTTTCTTAGGCCAAAAATGTTCAAGTCAGCTTTGACTCTCCTTAGCCAAGCCTATAGCAAATCCTATTAGCTCTACCTTCAAAATATGTCCTAAATCTTGCTATCTTTACCCACACACTACCACTCTGGTCGAAGTCAGCATCATCTCTGCCAGGAGGCAATAGTGCCCTAACCGGTTTCCACGCTTCTACCCTCACCGTTGCCCCTAAAGCTTGTTCTCAGTTGAACAGCCAGAGAGAGTAACAGAGAGCTGGTTTCAAAACACACACCAGATCATGTCTCCCTCAGCCTCTCCTTTTCAATCAAAGAAAAAGCCAAGGTTGAAACGGTGGCATTAGGGTCTACTAGGGACCCATCTCCTGTTTCCTCCCTGACTTTACTGTTTCTTCTTGTTCTTCCTCAGCTCACTCTGCTCTGCCCACACGGATTTCTTTGGTGTGCCCTGCGTATACCAGCCTGGTCCTTCATTCCTGCTCTTCCCTGTATTTGGATTACTCTTCCCCAGATAGCCACATAGTTTGCCCCCTTGCCCAATTCACATCTCCTTTAGTAAGTCACCTCGTTGGTAAGGCCCTTTCTGACCACCATGTTTAAATGACAACTTCCAGTCCTCAGCTGGAACTCTATCTTCTTTTGTTGTTTTATATTTCTCCATTTATCACTTCTGATAATTTATTTAATTATCTTGTTTATCCTATGGAAGTATAATGTTTGTCTTTTTTTTAACTGCTATATAAGTAGGACCCAGAAAAGTACCTAGTGCCTAGTTGAAACTTACTAAATATTATGGAGTGAATGAATGAATTAGACAGAATAAGTATTTGTAGTCAGACCTCTAGGGTTGGATTCACTCACATTCCTTTTATTTCCACTCTGTATCATCCTGCCATGTTTGAGTCAGCAAACCTGCCTTTGTTTCTCAATTTACATGATAGCACTGCCATTATTATTTCTTTAGAGAAACAGCATTTTGCTCAAAAGATAAAAAAGCTACTCTGGCTACAAAGAAAAACTGCTTTCTTTATATTTCAGTATATGAATCTATTTTATTTTATAAATGGAATAGTTTTATATCTTCTGGGTGGTTTTGGTAGCATAGACTAGACTAGAGGAGGATTGTAACCATGTAATATTGTTGTATTTTATAATTTACCAGAGACAAAGATAGGGCAGGCATCATTGCTGTTATCTCTAGCTCACATTCAAGGAAACTGCAAGGTTTCTGATTGTCAAACACAGAGCTGATCAGTGCTGAAATTAAAACAGTAACTGCAGAAGCTATGCATTTACAGAATAAAATAGCAAAAAGCTCCTTAGATTACAGCGCAAAAAAAAAAAAAAGGTTTACTTAGAGTGCACCTTGTACTTCTTATCCTGAACTAATTATTCTACATTTTAGCATAAGATAAAATATTGTTTTTCCTAGTATCCAGGCATTCACTTATTCATGAAATTGAAAAGTACAGAACTATGGGAAAAAAAAAACAACATCCTCTAATTCCATCAGTAAAAATTAATCTCCAGAAACATTTTGGTAAATTTTATATTTTTTATTTATATGTATTATTCATTTGCATGAAATTGGGATCATTCCTTGAGCCTACCCTTTTTAGGATGCTTTTTGGGAGAATTAAAAGATACATTACTTACTGATTCATTCATTTATCTAGTAAACTAGCACCTGCTGTATGCCAGACAGTTTCCTTGGCACTGGACTGGTATCAGTGAGTCAAAAGATGATCCTCTTCCCTCTAGAGCAGCGGTTCTCAACCTGTGGGTCGCGACCCCTTTGGCGTCCAACAACCCTTTCACAGGGGTCACCTAAAACCATCCTGCATATCAGATATTTACATTATGATCCACAACAGTAGCAACCTTACAGTTATGAAGTAGCAACGAAAATAATTTTATGGTTGGGTCACAACATGAGGAACTATATTTAAAGGGCCAGAAGGTTGAGAACCACCGCCGTCTAGAAGCTTACAAAATTGAGAAGTGAGACAACAAACAAATAAAGAGAGAAGGCCTCATACAGTGTGTGAACTGCTATGTGAAAAATGAACATGGCACAATTAAAGAGGGAAAAGAGGCCTTGAAAATCTTGGTGGGAGGGATGAGGAGCAAAGCCATCAGTCCCCGCAGGCTCAGCGGTGGGAAGTGCTCAGCGGTGGGAAGCCCAGGAGAATAGCTCTCCCAGCAGAGGGAAGGGCAACTTGAGCCTCAGAAAGGTCCTTGTGGCACCGGATGGCGAGTGGGAGTTAGCGAGCTGTGCCAAGGTGCAGGGGTTTGACTTTATTCCAAAAATAATGAGAAGTCCTTGAAATCTGTTAAGAGTGGAAATGACAAGCCCTGGTGAATGTTTTTAAAGCTGTGCCCTGGCCAATGTCTGGGAGATGGATGGTGAGAGCAGAAGTGGCAGGAGCCCCGCGAAGGCCCCACTTACTTGGAGTCGGGTGGCGGCGAGGCAGATGGAAAGAAGGGGGCAGATCTGAGAAATAGCTTCCCCGGGCGCAAGGCTTGCTGAAGGGTGGCTGTGGAGGGTGAAAGTGAGAAAAAGGAAGGAGTCAAGGATGACTCCTACATCGCTGGCACGAGCATCCGGGTGTCTGGTGGGCCAGCGGTGCCACCGAATTGGGGAAGTCTAGGGGAAAAATGTGTTGGCAGGAGAAGGAGTGTGTGAGGAGGTGTAAGATGAATCAGGGGTTTAGTTAGAAACGTGCGAAATGTGAGATATCTGGAAGACATCCAGGCCGAGATGGCAGAGAGGCAGTCGGATGGAAGCAGCTGAAAATTGAAGTAGAAAGGGAGGAAATTGACATTTCTGGAGCATCTGCAATACTAGATAGTATGTGTGTGTGTGTTATTTAATACTCCTCCAGACCTTGACAGATAAGTAAACCCGGTTTAACAGACAGAAACTGAAAATCAGAATGGCTGACTTGACATGTGCGAAACATTAATAGTATAATACCAGGGCCAAGGCTTGAATCCCAGTTTTCCTGGCTCCCAAATCCACTCTGATTCCACCCCATCAGGATTGATAATTGTGTTTATTTGATTAGCATTTAATTGAACTAGAATTGTCTAGAAGGGCATCCAACTAACCATGCTTTAGGAATAATTAAGAATACAGTCGTGTGTTTATTTATTTCCCACAGCAAATTAAAGGTCAGCCTGTGGATGACCTAAGTCCTTAGGTGATCTCGTTGTACTTCCTGGTCTTCTAGGAAAGGGGTCAACTATGTTGCGCCAATAATTTGAGAACCAAATTGCCCATGGGACTCTATTTTGAAATAAGTCCTTTATTTTAGAATAGTTTCACATTTGTGAAAATGTTACAAGGTTCATACACAGTTTCCATATACCTCACACCCAGATTCCCCTACCGGTATCGTCTTACATGAATTACTATGGTGCATTTGTCACCAAAAAGGAGCCAACATTGGTTTATTATTAATATTAAATTCTAAACTTACTCAGCTTATTCAGTGAAAAACTGTTTTTTCACTGTTTTGTTTTTCTGATTCAGAACGCCAGCCAGGATACCACATGACGTTCAGACATCCCGTCTCCTTTGCCTTCTCTTGGCTGAGACAGGGTCCCAGACTTTCCTTGTTTTCATGACCTTCACCGTTTTGAGAGAAGAGTCGGGTATTGCATAGAATTGTGTGCAAGTGTGGGTTTGTCTGGTGTCCTTCTCATGACTGGGCTGGTGTTGGGGTTCTTGAGAGAAGTCCTCAAAGGAAAGGGCCCTCTTCATCACATCACATCAAGAGGAACCGCTATCCGCAAGGCCTCTCACTGGTGATGTTCATCCTGATCACGTGGCCCAGGAGGTGTTTTCCAGGGTTCTCCCCTGTTAAGTTACTACCCCCAGCCCATGGGGCATACTTTTATTGTCTTGGATTTCCTTCATGTGCTTCTGGAGGAATATTCTGTTAATTATTAGAGTTCAATAGGTATTAACTCTAATAGGTAACAGAATATTGAGTCCTTGCCCAGTCCCAGGCATGGGGATTAGGGCTTACCTTAGAATAAGCCCTAGGTGGTATTAATATTTCCATTTTACGTGTGAGGAGAATTACCCGCCCAAGCTGGGAGAAGTTCTGTAACTTGCCCACTGTTGCTCAGCTCTGCCTGTGGGACTCTTTACCGTCTTGCAAGGGTGAGGCTGACCCCTCACTCTGCCTCCTCCATTGACCTTAACAGAACCCAGGACAAAGTCAAAGGGCCAAGCTGAAGGCCCTGAAGACTTTCCCATCTTCCTGTTGGGAATTTCTCCCTGTCGTTGGGGATGCCTTAGCCTTTAGTTCTCTGTTCCTTTCCTATTAGCATTGGTTGTTCATGGGCTCATTGATAGAAGGTGATAAGTTAGTACCTCCATAGGGGCGGGGGTACTTCTGCCAGGTTACTGCTCTTGGTGATTGTTGTCTTTCTATTCAAATCCCAAATAATCAGCCTCTTATCCAAAATTGATCCATGGTGTGTTGGCTGAGTCGCTGACTGTCTTGTGCCTAGTTATATTTGTACATGTCCGATTCCAGGGCCCTGTCAAATGTCTCTGAATGAAAAGGCTCCACTATTCACATCAATGCTCTTTCATCCTTAGTGTCATTCAGACCTGCTTCCCTTTCCTGTGATAACCATGGAAATGTTTGCACTTTTCATCAAACTTGGAGAGAAATTCCACCCATTTGTTATTTTTAGGTTGCTGGAAGAGATAAGAAGACTCTCTACTAAATTCAGTACCTATTCATACGGCCAAGATTGAACCTATTAATTTAATTTATCTTAGAATTAAATTAAAACTCTGACATGTTTTCAGGGGACTCTGAAGACATACACATCTCATTCATATATATTCTTTTGGAAAATGCAATGCAAATAATCAATGGTCTTGCCATTCCAGTGCTATTCAGTTTCCCATAATGTAATAAATCTCTTATCTTAAATAGTCATAAAGGATGTGGTTCAGAAAACTTCCAGATTTACATGCATCTACAATTACAGAAATAATCAAGTGTTGTTAAATTTTTCATATCTTATTCCAATGTGAGGGGTAGAATCTTTGCACAGTTCATTTTTCTCCCAGGGACTGACTCCTGCCTATACATTTTTTAGCTGCCTAATAAATGTTTAGTATCATTTCTGTTGTCTCCAAGTGGAAGCAGATCTAGATAATGAACAAGCACTACTTTATGTTCACCTCTGACTTTGTACCCCGCTTCATGTATCAGAAGGTGTATCCTGCGCAGCAGACCAAGAGCCAGCTAATGTGAGCGATGAGCCACCTGCCCATTTAGGTCCCTGAATTGCACCATTTGTCCTGTGTCACTGCATAGCCAGGCAGAGCCATCCAGCTTGCAGTATCCATTTGCTAGCTCAGGAGTGACAACATGACAGTGGTATTCACAGACACGCGGGGCCCCATGTGCAGAAAGGGTTCATTTATTCCCTGTTGGTATGGTTAGATCTATTTGCATCCACATTTCTGCTCTCATTTTTTCACTGTTCTCATATTCCGGGCTCTGCTGTTTACCTGAGTTGCTTTTGGCATTTTGGGAAATGTTTGGTATTCTTTATGTAAATGTTATGGATAAAGAAAGCAATTTCGAGTTCTTCAGAAGAAAATCACTAAATACATCAAATAAGGCTAAAATAGCCTCTTGTGCAGAAACCTAATACAGATCACCTCTGAGACTGCATATATGTGATTTACTTCTTCTATGTCATATCAATGAAACGTGCGTGTTTAGAAAAAGTTAAGTAATCAACTGAATTTTTTTTGTTTACCTGCTGTATTTGTAAGGTTCCATAATCCCAATAACTTGTTCTATTCCACTTTACATAGAGCATTGATACTTAATGGCAGACCTTTTGCTCTCTTTATTAATACTTTATTTTACTTGTGCTTGATGAATCTTTTGGTTAAATAATTCAAAGTTAAATGTAGTTGTTCTGCTAAAGTCATGATTTTTTCCCATTCATTCTTTGAACCTTTCATGCAGGAGGCTGTGAGCCAGGCACTAAAGCATGTGCAGGAAGTGGTTAGAATGCAGGATTGGGCCGCTGCTCGCAATGTACCGCCCCCTAGAGGCCAGAGGAAGGAGCTTCAGTCACCTTCCCTGAAGAACTATTTTTTTTTTAAATCTGGGTTCTACATTATTTCTCTGAAGAAAATTGCTTTTCATCTACAATTCTGATTTACATTCAGAGGCCTAGGAGATGGCGACTATAGCCCTGCAAGGGAATACAACTCATACTATTTTCTTTAAGATATGTAAAATGCATGGGTTTTCAGATTGTGTGGAAATTCTCTGAGATATTCCATATTCCTTGATATAATTTTGAAATGGGGTGATTGCAATAGGACAGAAAAGAATTAGGACCCTGTCATTACAACTACAGTGGTTCCATGTTCTATTATTCTTAGTGAGTGACCCATTTATAACACAGCACCTTTGAGAGGAGGGATGAACATTTTGAACCACACCTCTTAGTGCAGACAGCAAAGTCCAGTAGAAGGAGCTGGGCTTTGGGGCCACACCCTGGTGCAACTCTTATCTCTGCACTCTAGCTGCTACGCAATCTCTCTGAGAGTATTATTCCATCTGTAAAATGGAGATAGAATCAGATTATTAGGTATGCTAAACAGTCAGTACAGTGCTTGACTTGTGATAGGTACAAAACATTGATAATTTCCCCATCCCTTTTCTAATATTGTAGAAAGAGGAGAGGAGTAAATGAAAGACAATGATATAACTCTATAGTGAAGAGAAACTTGAAAAAAGGGGACAAAAAGCCCCATAATATTTGTCTTGAGATTACCAAGGCTAGACGTGTCCAGTGAGAAGCAAGTATTTGGAGAGAGGTTGTGATTACCTCGAGGGATGGAAAATATTTGTTCCAGATGAATTAAGTTTATCAGGATTGTTTCCTGGTGACTTGTTTGTGTCTTAGTACTGGTCACATAGTGTGAAATAATTAAGGAACACTTTGAAGGAGTTTAGTTCTTTAATTCATTGAAACTTTTAACACATTGGACTTTTTAAAATTGAGGGAATATGTGCTTATAACATTATATAAATTGCTGGTGTACAACCTTGTAGTTTGGTATCTGTAAGTTCTGTAGCATGCTTACCACCAAAAGTCTAGTTCCCATTACTCACCATACAATTGACCCCTTTTACCTATTCTCCCTCCCCCACAACTGCCATTTTCATTCTCAATAGAGATAAAAACCAGATAAAAATAAGCCTTAACTTTCTAACCTAAAGGAGACATAGAGGAATGTTCTGATTGAATTTAGGGGGACATTCAGAACATTGATCATGATTTGGTAATAATATTGATGGTTTTTCATAGGTGAGTATGTTTTCCAGAAGAGCGAAACAGTCACAATAAAGTTCGTTTAGTGCCGCGACCTGCACGGCGGGTTCAGGAGGACCTGTAGGAGGGCCGATGCACAATGAAGACATTACACAAAAAATAAGTTTTAAGCATAGGGGCCAGGTGGAGCCTCTTTTGAAAAGAAAAGGAACCACGAGTCCTTGTCTTGCCTGCTTTTATTCAACTTGATTACGCATTTGCCTTTAGCAAAGCAGGTAGGCAGAGCATGTAGTGAACAGAGAGTATCAAAGGTCAGTAAAGCTCAGTAAACATTTACTCAAAGATTATCAGGTCAGGAAATCGGTTCAAGACCCCACAATCTCATCAAAAGCACGCTGTGCTGGCATCAGCCCTCCTGATGTCCAAGGTCCATGGCCTTCCAAGTTCCTTGTTGCACTTTCATGCCCATGCTTCGATGTGGTGGTCTCTGGCAGGTTAGATGGGTCTTAAACTTTAATGGATAAGTGATAATCCCAATAGTGAGATTTTAAGAGGACTCAATATGGCCTTTTTTTTTCCCATTATTTCCCCAACTTAGGTATGTGAGTTATTTCCATTAGAGAGGCATTCCCACAACTTTTCTCTTTTTAGCATACAATTAAAAATGCAACAGTTCTCCTGGACATTTACTACACTAATTTACAGTAAGATGTTTGTGTTGGTAACGATTTTTCCAACTCACCTTCGTATATACAATGAGGTAGGGGTTGGGAGCAGAGCACAAGAGAAACACTTTGCCAAAAGAGAGATAAGACATCAAGGTATCAAAATCAGAGTTCATTGTGGGGCAACAGAATAGGCTCCATAGAAACTTACCTGTAAAAATATTGCAAATGATTTCTTACTTATGCTTTACATACTGTTTTTTACCACCAGTGAACTTTGTTGTTTTTACTGTGAATAAAATAATGTTCTGTTCCAATGCTGTTTGGAAATAAAAAATATTTGGGAGAAGGATCAAAGAGAAGCAAGCCATCCTCCTGTAATGTTTTAATTAAGCACTATTTAAAATACTTTTTATGTCATAAATTTTTATTTTCACCATCCTCCCTTAGAGAGCTGTAAAACAGTTTTGTTGGCATGAAAACATGGGTAGTTACTGATATTGAAATAAATAGAGTGGTGAAGGATAGATGCGCTGAATGAACAGTGAGCCTCTTTTTCAATCTAAATTATTATTTAGTATTATAAACAGTACTTCAATATCACATGCATTTTTTTAAAAGTTCAATAAACTACTCTGCTTTTTTGTCATACTTTGAAGCCCAGGCGTACATGCCTTTAAAAAAATATAAATTTATATTGATTTCAGAGAAGGTGAGAGAGACAGAAACATCAATGATGAGAGAGAATCATTGTTCAGCTGCCTCCTGCACCCCCCAACCTGAGCATGTGCCCTGACCAGGAATCTAACTGTGACTTCCTGGTTCATAGGTCAACGCTCAGTCACTGAGCCATCACTGCTGGGCCTACACATACTTTTGCTTGCCAGAGTCCCTTGATTCCCCTCTGTCCAGGGTACTGGTCTACCAATGCACATGTTCAGTGAGGCCTTCCCACCTGATAGCCTGAATAGGTCTGGGGCTTTAAGACAGAGTGAATGGCCAGTATTATGTATTACTAAAATGAGGAACCATTAAGTAATGATATTTGCAGTTGTTGATAAACTTGTTGCCCATTTACCTGTAGTTTTTACATCTAAAGTATTATACAGTAGTAATTGATATTCATGATGATTTGGTTATTCATTAATTCATATACTCAGAAAACATTCATTTCTGTCTTCCAGGCTCTGTGAGGGAGGATGTAGTTCTAACCCCTAAGGACTTAGGAGAAGGACAATGAGCCTGGGCTTTGGAGCCAGGCGGGCCTGCACTAGAATCCTGGCTCCCAAACTTATGTAGGGACTAGTGATGTTATTTATCTCCCCTGGGTTGTAAACAAATCCCCACGTCTTTATTCTCCCTCACTTCATTACTTGCTCAGAAGGTCTATCTTCTGATCTCTCCTAATTTCACCTTGCTTATGCCCTTGATCACATTTTTTTAAGCCTCCTGAATTTTGCTACATCGATGATACCTTTTCCAGCTTAACATTAATCTTTCCCTTTGCAACAAAGCCTTTCTTTTAACCTATTAATGTACCCATTTCAAAATCTTATAGAACAACAACAACAACAACAACAAAAAGCCAAAGTGCATTCCTTCTCTCCTATAATGTTTATAAACTGATGAAAAAAAGATCCTGAGACATTAAAGCATTCAACAGACTGACCTGTTTGTGGGGAGGGCGGGGGAGAGGGAGGGGAGCGGGAAGAGAGTAACCAATGAATTTATGTGCATATAAGCATAGTCCTTGGTCAGAAAACAGTGCAGGAAGACCTGGGGAGGGGAGAGGAGCAGGGTGGAGGGTCAACTGGTGGGGGAAGGGGAGACATCTCTAATTCTTTTAACAATAAAGATAAATTAATAATAAGAAGAATAATACTCCTTCTCCTGCCCTTCCTTATGTTCAATGCTTATATGCCCTTCACCACTCCATTGTAAACTTCCTTCAATCTCCATCTCTAACTCTGACGACTCTCTCAAAGACTCCCAGTGACCCTTCGTGAGCAAAACTGATTGTCTTTTTCTCACCTATAATCACCCTACCTTAGAAACAAAGAACTTCCTTCTTGTTAAAATTCCCTCTTCTCAGTCTCTAGGGCACTTCATTAGCTTTATTCTCATGGGGCCGCTGTGATCATATGTGCACCATCCCTACTCCTTCATCTTGCCACACAAATGGAGATAAACTCTACATTCTCTCCTCAGACCTCCCCACATCTTCCTCTAAATGTCAGTCCATGTCTTCAACTATGTCTTCTGGGTAGAAAACGTTCCAATCAAGACCTTCTGACCCATCCTCTGTCCACAGCTCCAGCTGCACATCCCAAGGCTTCCTGGGATTTTCTTCCTAAATTACCCACAGCTGCTTCACGTGCAACATGCCTGCAATCAGATTCTTCATCTTTAAGGGAAGGTCATGGTCTTCCTGAGCTTCTCTGTTTTTATCAGTGGCATCATCACTATTCTAGTCAAGCAGGGCTGAGTGCTGAGTGCTGAGTGCTGAGTGCAATCCTATTCCCTCTCTCTAAAGAGATGCCAGATAATTATATTCAACCTCTGAGATTTTGTATTTTCCTCCTCCGCAAGTAGCGATACCACCTAGTTAAGACTTCTAACACTTTTGATAACTGAAAGATAGAAAAGCTATTTCTTTCATGAGTCAGATTATAGCTTCTTGCAACACTATGTTGGGAAGTATTCTGAGGTTGCACTTGGGAAAGGGGTCCATGGCTAGCTGGCAGTATTTACCAGGAGTATGGAAAGGAGAATGATAGACTTTCTGGCATAGACGATTCTAAGACTTTTCTTATTGGCCTCCTCACTCCTTTCTGTCTTCTTCATTTAACTTCAACTAGACAATATTATTGATTACCCACTTATAGCATAGAGCTGATGGCTCACCATTGCCTAGCACATTAAGTAAAATCTCTCAGCCTGGGATCTAGTGTTCTCACATTTCTCCATCTGTCTCTCCAGCCTTTTGGTCCCTCTGCTTCATCCAAATTCAATTACTCTTCTTTCCCAAATATCCCCTGCACATCCCCGCCTCCTCCTCCTCTTTACCCAAAATATATGAGACTTATTCTCCCACCTCAGCCTTTAAGCATGAACTCATTTATTATTTATTGAGACTGTTCCTGATTTCCTTACCTATCTGGGTTTGTTTTTTCTGACTTGTAAATCCCTGTTCTACATTATAACTTTCTGATAGAGACAAGCAGTGGGGATGATGAGGTGCCATGTAAGAACATGGTCACCAGTTCCCGCCTAGGAAGCAGGCTTCCCTTTCTCTTTTGCTCGTTTCCTATTCCCCTTCCACTCAACTGTCAGCTCACTGCAAGCAGGAACTGTGCCTGTGCCCAAGGCCTTGCTTCCTTGTGGTCTATGCAGTGTCTTGTGTAGTTTATTGTATGATGGCATTGGATTGAATGGTCACAAACAACTATCCAATCTAATAAAAGAGTAATATGCAAATTGACCCTCACTCTGTTACGCCCACAAGCCACGCCTACCAACCAATCAGGATCAAATATGCAAATTAACTCAACTAAGATGGCGGCAGCCACGGAGCTGGAGTTGCCCCGGGCAATGGAGGAAGCCAGGGTCTTGCAGGCCCTGAGCTCTATTCAAGGCTACAAAGTTTCAATTATAGAAGATAAACAAGCCCTGCCCGGCTGGGACCTTGAGTTGCCAGGGGCAATCCAGGCTTCGGTGTGGGACCAAGGCAACAAAGTTTCAATTATAGAAGTTAAGTAAATCCCAGATACATGCTTCTAGCCAGCCACCCCAGAAGGGATCCGAACCCTGAAGGGACTGTGGGCAGCCTGAAACGGCCCTCTGCCCATTACCCAGGCTGGCCAGGCACGCCAGCAGATGGACATCCCCCGAGGGGTCCCAGATTGCAAGAGGGCACAGGCTGGGCTGAGGGACCCCTGCCCACCCCCCATGAGTGCACAAATTTTTGTGTACCGGGCCTCTAGTTATAATATAATGCTGTGTACTGCTTTTTATTTGGGTGTCATTTAGAACATATGAAATGGGAGCTTGTATCTGGCAAAGAGCCTGACCATCAAGGTGGGGGTGAAAAATTGAGGTTGTGTGACTGGCAGGAGTTGGATGAGGGAGTTCCTACCGGTGAAGCAAACAGCCTTAAACCATATGGAAAGCTGAAATCCAAAGTGTCATTAAGGGAGTCTAGTTCAGTGCTGTCCAATGGAAATATGGTACGAGCCTCACATATGTAATTTAACATTTTCTAGTTGATATGTTTGTAAAAAGTAAAAAGAAACAGGTGAAGTGAATTTTAATAGTAGATTTTATTTAACCTACTTTAAAAATATTATTTTGGTATGTAAGTAATATAAAAGCATATTGATGAGATATTTTATATTCATTTTTGTCATAGTAAGTCTTAGAAGTCTAGCGTGTATGTTATACTCAACAACATTTGGACTAATTCACATTTCAAGTGCTCCATAGCCCTGTGTGACTTTATTGGGCAATACAGGTTTCAAGTATCACCCAACATAAGGCACTGTAGGTTAACACAGAAACTGGACTTCTATACTAGAAACCCAAGAACTATAGAAATATGAAGAAATGGATCAGGGTGGGAAGTGAGTGGGGCCTCAAGGCTCAGCCATGGTATTTGTGTAACAGTTAGTTCTAGAAATGGCATAGTGACCATAGCAGCAGCTCATATAATTTTCAAGAGTCAAGAAACAAAAGTGATCCCAAGCACTGATCCCAGAATCTCAGGCTCAAGAATGATGCAATGTCTACTTTTTGCTGGAAAGATAAAGAAATCCAGTAAGTGATCATTTTAAGGGTTTCAGGGAACTTAGAACAGGGAATAATTACAAGGGAGCTTGGCCAAATCTTTAATTGATTAGTTGACTTTTAAAGGAAGGAAGGGTTCAGTGTCTTGTTAATCAGAGGTGCATTTTTATCTAATCTGATAAAAGAGTAATATTGAAATTGACTGTTTCTTTGGGATGCCTAAGCCACGCCCACCAGCCAATCAGAGTGGCTGTATGCAAATTAACCCAGCCAAGATGGAGGCCAGCAGTCATGGTGGAGCTGGAGTAAACATGCAGCTTCCGTTGCACCAGGAGTAAACTGTCTGCCGGCCCGCCAGCTGGGCTTCTCCCAGCTCCAGGCAACATAGTTGCAACATTGTCTCAATTATAGAAACCTCGGAGCTGAAGCAAACAGCAGCCTTCCATCGCACCAGTGATGGAGGAAACTGCCTGCTTAGAGTCTACTAAGGCAACATTCTTTAAATTATAGAAGCCACTAGCTGAAGCCAACAGGAGGCTTTTTTACCTGCCTAGGCCTCAGCTTACAGGAACAGTATCAATTATAGAAGATAAACAAACCCCAGAAACCTGCTTCCAGTCAGCCTTGCTGGGACATTGGGTCAGTGGGAACTGTGGGCAGCCTGAAAGCCAGAAAACAGCCCTCAGGCCCGCACCCAAGCTGGCCACACCCCAATGGGGTGAGGGAGCCCACTGGGAGGCTTGGTCAGCCTGCAAACAACCATCAGCCCCTCACCCAGGCTGACCAGGCATGCCAGCAGGTGGACATCCCCCGAGGGGTCCCAGAATGCGAGAGGGCACAGGCCGGGCTGAGGGACCTCCCTAGTGCACAAATTTTTGTGCCCCGTGCCCCTAGTATGATTATAAGTCAGATTAAGGGAAAAGCCATTAATGGAAATGAAAAAACAACAACAGAACCTCACTTTCTTTTTCTCAGTAATATCCCTGTCTTTCTTCTATCCGCTCCTGTGCAAGGGAGTGAACAATGCCACCTCCATGGGGATAGAGCATGTCTATTCTGTTCTTCACTGAGTCCCTTCGCTGAGCAGTGTCTGGCACAAATAAGAGAACAATCTTTTAAATATATATACTAGACTAGAGGCCCAGTGCATGAATTCATGCATCAGTGGGCCTCCTTGACCTGGACTGTGGGATTGGACCAAAACCAGCCCTCCAACTTCCCCAGATGAGTCCTGGTTTGTGAGAGGGTGCAGGCCAGGCCTAGGGACCCCACTGGTGCACTATCGGGGCCAGGGAGGAACACAAGAGGTTGGCCAGCCAAGGAGGGACCGCAGGAGGGCTCCAGGGCATGTCCAACTTGTTTCGCTCAGTCCCTATCAGCTGGACCCCATTCACAAGCTAACCTACCGCTTGGAGCTTGCCCCCAGGTGGTCAGTGCACATCATAGTGAGTGGTTGAGTGGCCTTAGCATATCATTAGCATATTATGCTTTGATTGGTTGAACGGTCAACCTGACAACCAGATACTTAGCATATTAGGCTATTAATGTATAGGATTATAGATTGTATAATTATATATAATTTTTTTCAGTGAATGAATGACAAAACAAAGCCAAAAATCTGGCCTAACATTTTTCTTCAGGCCACATTTTGACATTTCGTGAGTAGCTGCATAATTTATCATTCTGGGTTTTTAAACTGTTAATTGAGCATCTGCAAGTAAAATTTTTCTTTCTTGTCCTTTGACATTAATTAGCACTCACCTTGGAGACCTGACTGTCACCATTTTGTTGTTGTTGTTCTACATGGAAATCTTAAAATCTTTTTAGACTAATAAACCCAGACTTTTTTCTGAAAAGAATGGCAAATTATTACTATTACTATTAAACTGTCTTTCACTCCTGTGTCCCTCCATTGGTTGCTGTGGGTAAGTTATAGACACAGATTAGACACAGATTTTGCCCTGGAGGAAGCTAT
>PVJC01029173.1:0-22082 GCA_004026665.1 Murina feae
GGAGTGGACTGACAATTTTTGGGGGTTAAGGGTGTTGGGGATGCGTGAAGAGACTGGACAATAATTGTACACCTATGGATGAGGACAATGGGGGGTGCAAGGTCAGAGGTTGGGGTGGGAATTGGGAGGAGGGGAGCTATGGGGGAAAAAAGAGGAACAACTGTAATAATCTGAACAATAAAAATAAATTAAAAAAAAATAAATAAAAAAGTGAAAAAAAAAAAAAAAAACCCTATAGTCAACATCATACTCAATGGGAAAAAACTAAAATGATTCCATCTAAGAACAGGAACAAGACAAGAATGTCCACTTTCAACAAGCCAGTTCGATATAGTTCTGTAAGTGCTAACCATAGCAATTAGACAAGAAGGAGAAATAAAATGTATCCAAATTGGAAAAGAAGACATAAAAGTGTCATTAATCACAGATGAAATTATGATGTAGATAGAAAACCCTAGACACTCCATCAAAAAATTACTAAACTTAATAAATGTATTCGGCAATGTAGCAAGATACAAAATTAATGCCAAGAAATTGATGGCATTTCTATACACCAATAGTGAACCTGCAAAAAGAGAGACTAAAAAATAAATTCCATTTACCATCACACCAAAAAAGTTAAGATACCTAGGAATAAACTTAACTAAGGAGATAAAAGACCAGTACTCAGAAAACTACACGACACTGAAAACAGAGATAGAGGAAGACATAAATGCAAGAACATACTGTGTTCATGGATTGGTAGAATCAACATCATTAAAATGTCCATATTACCCAAAAGTAATCTAAAAATTCAATGCACTCTGCATTAAAATACCAATGGCATATTTCACAGACCTAAAACGAACTCTCAAAAAATTCATCTGGAATAAAAAAAAAAAAAAAAAGACCCGAATAGCTGCAGCAATCCTGAAAAATAACAAAGTAGAAGGGATCTCAGTACCAGATATTAAGCTGTATCAAAGCCACTGTTCTCAAACAGCCTGGTACTGGCATAATAGCAGACTTATAGAACAATGGAATAGAATAGAAAATACAGAAACCTACCCAAACAACTATACTCAATATTAAATAAAGGAGGCAAGAACATACAGTGGAGTCAAGACAGTCTCTTCAATAAATGGTGTTGGGAAAATTGGACAGATACATGTAAAAAGAGGAAACTAGACCACCGACATACACCATACACAAAAATAAACTCAAAAGGGATAAAGGACTTAAACATAAGACATGAAACCATAAAAATACTAGAGGAATTCACAAGCAGCAAAATCTCAGACCTATGCCGAAGCAATTTATTCACTGATACAGCTCTTAAGGCAATGGAAGCTAAAGAGAAAATAAACAGATGGGACTATATCACAATAAAAAGCTTTTGCACAGCAAAAGAAACCATCAACAAAACAACAAGAAAGCCCACTGCATGGGAGAACATATTTGCTAATGTTATTAATGATGGTTTAATCTCCAACATTTACAGGGAACTCATACAACTAAACAAAAGAAGATAAACAACCCAATCAGAAAAATGTAACAGAACTAAATAGATACCTTTTGAAAGAAAACAAAAGTAGGGCCAAGAGACATAGAAAAACATGCTCAAAGTCACTAATCATCTGAGAGATGCAAATCAAAATGAGAATGCAGTACCATCTCACATCTGTCAGAATGGCTATCATCAACAAATCAACAAACGTCAAATGCTGGCAAGGATGCGGAGAAAAAGGAACCGTCATGCACTGCTGGTGGGAATGCAAGCTGGTGCAGCCATTGTGGAAAATAGTATGGAGTTTCCTCAAAAAACTAAAAATGGAGTTCCCATTTGACCCAGTGATCCCATTTCCAGGCTTATATCCCAAGCAACTAGTAACAGCAATCAGAAAGGATATATGTACCCTTATGTTCACAACAGCACAATTTACCATGCCTAAAATTTAGAAACAGCCTAAGTAGATTAAAAACAGCAAATGAGTGGATTAAAAAACCATGGTACATCTATAGAATGCAATATCAAGCTGCTATAAAAAAGAAGGAATTCTTACCATTTGCAACAGCATGGATGGAACTAGAGAGCACTATGCTAAGTGAAATAAGCTATTCAAAGAAAGATAAATATCACATGATCTCACTCATTTGTGGAATATAATGAACAACATAAACTGATGAAAAAAATAGATCCAGAGACAGAGATGCATTGATCAGACCGTCAAACCTCAGACAGAAGGTAGGGGAGGGTCGGGGTAAAGGGGAGAGATCAACCAAAGGACTTGTATGCATGCATATGAGCGTAACCAATGGACAGACACCAGGAGAGTGAGGGCATGAGTGGGGGGCATTGAGGGAGTAATAGGGGAATAAGGACACATATGTAATACCTTAATCAATAAGAAAAAAATTTTTAAAGCAATGAAACCAAGAGCTGGTTCTTTGAAAAGATAAACAAGATTAATGAGCTATTACCCATATTCATCAAGAAATAAAGGGAAACTCCAAACTGTCTTCCATAGTGGCTGCACCAGTCTGCATTCCTACCAGCAGTGCAGAAGGGTTCCTTTTTCTCCACATCCTCTCCAGCACTTGTCATTTGTTGTTTTGTTGATGGCAGCCATTCTGGCAGGTGTGAGATGATACCGCATTGTTGTTTTGATTTGCATCTCTCGTATAATCAGTGACTTTGAGCATGTTTTCATGTCTTTCTGACTTCTGTATGTCTTCTTTTGAAAAGTGTCTATTTAGGTCCATTGCCCATTTGTTGATAGGATTGTTTCTCTTCCTTTTGTTAAATTGTATGAGTTCCCTGTAAATGTTGGATATTAAACCCTTATCGGTGATATCATTGGCGAATATGTTCTCCCATGCAGTGGGCTTTCTTGTTGTTTTGTTGATGGTTTCCTTTGCTGTGCAAAAGCTTTTTATTTTGATGTAGTCCCATTTGTTTATTTTCTCTTTAGCTTCCGTTGCCCTAGGGGCAGTATCAGTGAAGAAATTCCTTCGGCACATGTTTGCAATTTCGCTGTCTGTGTATTCCTCTAGTATTTTTATGGTTTCCCATCTTACGTTTAAATCCTTTATCCATTTTGAGTTTATTTTTGTGTATGGTGTAAGTTGGTGGTCTAGTTTCATTTTTTTGCATGTATCTGTCCAATTTTCCCAACACCATTTATTGAAGAAACTGTCTTGACTCCATTGTATGCTTTTGCCTCTTTTATTGAATATTAATTGGACATAGTCCCATTTGACCCTGTGATCCCACTCCTGGGAATATATCCCAAGAAACCAGAAATACCAATCAGAAAGGATATATGCATCCCTATGTTCATAGCAGCACAATTTACCATAGCTAAGATTTGGAAACAGCCTAAGTGCCCATCAGTAAATGAATGGATTAGAAAACTGTGGTACATCTACACAATGGAATACTATGCTGCTGTAAAAAAAAGAAGGAATTCTTACCTTTTGCAACAGCATGGATGGAACTGGAGAGCATTATGCTAAGTGAAATAAGCCACTCAATAAAAGAAAAATACCACATGATCTCACTTATTTATGGATAATAAAGACCATTATAAAATGATAAACATAAACAAATACAGAGACATAACAGCTTTGAACAGACTATCATCCTACAGCTGGAAGGCTGGGAAGGGTTGGGGGGGAATTAAGACATCAACTGAAAGACTTGCATGCATGCATAGGAGCATAATCAATGGACACAAGAAACTGGGGGGTTAAGGAGAAGGGGGGAGAAGGGCAAGGGGAAAAAATGGAGACCTATCTATCACTTGTAATACTTTAAGCAGTTTAAAAAAAGAAATAAAGGGAGAGGACACAAATAAATAAATCAGAAATGAAAGCAGTGAAGTAACAACTGATACCACAGAAATACAAATGATTGTAAGAAAATAATACTAACAACTACATGCCAACAAGATGGACAATGTGGATGAAATGAACAAATTCATAGAAAAATAACATATCCCAAAACTGAATTAGGAAGAATCAGACAACCTGAATAGGCCAATAACAACCGAGGAAATAAAAGCAGTAACCAAAATACTCCCATCAGAAAAAAGCCCTGGTCCAGATGGCTTCACAGGGGAGTTTTACCAAATGTTCAAAGAAGAACTAACACCTATCCTCCTCACACTATTCCAAAGAAAATCCAAGAGGAAGGAATATTTCCGAGCTCTTTTTATGAGGCCAGGATTATCCTAATTCCAGAACCAGATGAGGTCACTACAAAGAAAGAGAATTATAGGCCAATATTCCTGATGAACATAGATGCCAAAATCCTATAAAGATATATTAGCAAATCTGATCCAGCAATATATTACAAAGATCATACACCATAACCAAGAGGGAATTATTCCAGGGATGCAAGGCTGGTACAATATTAGCGAATCAATAAACATGATACCTCACATAAAGAAATTGAAAGACAAAATCACATGATCATATCAACAGAAACACAAAAGGCATTACGCAAAATCCAATACCACCCTTATTCAACACTAGTGGCTCAGTGCACAAAATTCATGCACATTATAAAGGGATCAATTAGGGGAAATATTTTAATATTGCTATTTGCCCTTTCTCTATGATAGAAGTGTCAGAGATGAAAGAAAATTAGTAAAATGTATATGAAAAATCTTCCTCCTGTCAGAGTCTGGGGTGCACCACGGTACCCAGAGTCAAGTCCTCGTCCACCCATGTGCACCTCAAAATTGTGTGAGACCTAGACTCGGCCGGCTCCATCCCCATTGGGCTAGATCCAGACCCGGCCAGTCCTACCCTTGTTAAGCCCTGTAGGGCAGTGTCACAGCTTCAGGTCTCCTGGCCCAGTGCCAGGCAGAGGGCACAGCCTGAGGTCCCCCAGCCCAGGCTGGGGTAGGGGGTATGCCTTGAGGTCCCCTGTCAAGCCCTGCCTGGTGGGGGACATGGCCTGAGATCACCCATCAAGGCCCGCTGGGCCAGAGCCATGGTCTGAGAGCCCCCATCAAGCCCCACCAGGTGGGGGACACAGCCTCAGGTCCCCCAGCCCAGCACCAGGATGGGGATGAAGCCTCAGGTCCCTGGTAGAGCCCTGCTGTGTCAGGAGGTATGGCCTGAGGTCCACTGGCCCAGCACCAGGGCAAGGGTACACTTTGAAGTCCCCCATCAATCCCTTCTAGGCAGAGGACATGGCCTGAGGTCCCCTATCAAGCCCTGCCAGGGTGAGGGACATGGCCTGAGGTACCCTGGCCTGGCACCAGGGTGAAGGGTGCAGCCTGAGGTCCCCCATCAAGGCCTATCAGTCAGGGGGTGCACCTTGAAGTCCCCTGTCAAGCCCTGCTGGGTGGGGGTGTGGACTCAGGTCCCCTGGTCCAGTGCCAGGGCAGGGGATGCATCCCGAGGTCCCCTGTCAAGCCCACTGGGCAGGGAGAATAGCTGAGGTCCCCTGTCAAGCCCTTCCAGGTGGTTGGGCATGGCCTGAAGTCCCCCGGTCTGACACCAGGGCAGGGGGCATGGTCTGAGGTCCCCTGTCAAGCCCTGCTGGGTGGGAGGTGTGGCCTGAGGTCCCCAGGCCTGGCACCAAGGTTGGGGGAGAAGCCTGAGATCCACTGTCAAGCCCCATAGTGAGGGTTGGGGGGAGTGCAGCCTCAGGTCTCTGCTTATTGCTTGTTAAGACTCATTATGGGAACTCAAACTTCGCTGTGGTGGAGTGATGGTCAATTTGTATATTCCCTCTTTATTATATAGGATAGTTCTGAAAGTCCTAGTCACAGCAATCATAGAATAAGAAGTAATGAAAGGCTTCCAAATTGGAAATGAGGAAGTACAACTCTCATTATTCACAGATGACATGATATGGTACATAAAAACCCTAAAGACTCTACCAAAAAACTTCTAGATTTAATAAATGAATTCAGCAATATAGCAGGATACAAAATTAACACCCAGAAATCTATGGCATTTTTATACACCAATAATGAGTTCTCAGGAATAAACTAAACAAACAATCCAATTTACCATTGCAATAAAAATATTAAGATACTTAGGAATAAACGTAACCATGGAGGTAAAAGGCTTGTACTATAGGGCATTGAAAAAATAGATAGAGGGAGATATAAACAAGTGGAAGAATATACCATGTTCATGGATTGGTATAATAAACTTCATTAAAATGCCCATACAGCACAAAGCAATCTATGGATTCAATGCAATCTCTATTAAAATATCAACAGCATATTTCACAGGTCTGGAACAAATACTCCAAATATTTATATGGAACCAATAAAGACCTTGAATAGCTGCAGTAATATTGAGAAAGAAAAACAAAGTTTAAGGGATCACAATACCAGATATCAAGTTATATTACAAAGCCACTGTAATCAAAAGAGCCCAGTACAGGCACAAGAACAGGCATATGTTGTAATACTTATCTATCACTTGTTGTAATACTTTAAGCAATGAAATAAAAAAAAAATAAAAAAAAAAAAAATAAAAATAAAAAAAAAAAAAAAAAAAAAAAAAAAAAAAAAAAAAAAAAAAAAAAAAAAAAAAAAAAAAAAAAAAAAAAAAAAAAAAAAAGAACAGGCATATAGATCAATGCAACAGAACAGAGAACACAGAAGTCAGCCCAAGCCAAGATGTTCAACTAATATTTGACAAAGGAGGCAAGAACATAAGATGGAGTCAAGAGTCTCTTCAATATATGGTGTTGGGAAAATTGGACGGATACAGTGGGAAAAAATGAAACTGAACCAACTTACACCATATGCAATAATAAACTCAAAATGGGTAAAATACCACATACCACAAATTATGCAACCAAGTTTCCCATATTTGGGAAATAGAAGAGGTCAGTAGACTTGAATGAGACTTTATCTGGGAAAATCACCTTTGTGATCCTGGTATTTCCTTTTCCAGGTGGGTAACTGAATCATGCTTTTGTTTTCTTTTTTTTTAAATCTTTATTCTTGAAAGTATTACATTCCCCCCTCATTAACCCCTTCTAGGCCACGCCAGACCTTCACCCTGTTGTCTGTGTCCATGGCTTATGCATAGACATGATATATTCTTCCACCTGTTTATATCTTCTCTATCCCTTTTGTCGAGTTCCTATAGTTTTCTGAGTACAATTATTTTACCTCCTTGGTTAAGTTTATTCCTAAGTATCTTAATTTTTTTTTTTGTTGCAATGGTAAATGGAATTGTTTGTTTAGTTTTTTTCTGACAATTCATTATTGGTGTATAAAAATGCCATAGATTTATGAGTTAATTTTGTATCCTGCCACATTGCCAAATTCATTTATTAAATATAGACGTTTTTTGGTGTAGTCCTTAGGGTTTTCTATGTACAACATCATGTGGTCTACAAATAATGAGAATTTTACTTCCTCCTTTCCAATTCGGATACCTTTTATTTCTTCTTGTTGTCTAAATGCTGTGGCTAGGATTTCTAGTACTATGTTGAATTAAGAGTGGTGAAAGTATACAGACCTGTCTTGTTCCTGTTCTTAAGAAAATTGGTTTTAGGTTTTGCCCATTGAGTCTGATGTTGGCTGTAGGTTTGTCATATCTGGCCTTTATTATGTAGAGATATGATCCCTCTGTTCCAAATTTGCTGAGAGTTTTTATCAAAAATGGGTGTTGGATTTTGTCTAATGGTTTCTCTGCATCTATTGATATGATTATGTGATTTTTGTCTTTCAATTTGTTTATATGGTGTATCATTTTCATTGATTTGCAAATATTGTACCAGCATTGCATCCCTGCAATAAATCCCACTTGGTCATGGTGTATGATCTTTTTAACATATTACTGAATCTGATTCGCTAATATTTTGTTGAAGATTTTAGCATTTATGTTCATCAGGGATATTGGCTTATAGTTCTCTTTCTTTGTAGTATCTTTATCTGGTTTTGAAATTAGAATATTTCTGGCCTCATAAAAGAACTCGGAGATACTCCTTCCACTTGGAATTTTTGATTAGTTTGAGGAAGGTAAGTTTAATTTGCTTTTCTAAGGTTTCATAAAACTCCCCTGTGAAGCGATCCAGACCATTATTTTTTTTTTGCTGGAAGTTTTTTTATTATTGCTTCTATTTCCTCAGTTGTTATTGGCCTATTCAGGTTATCTGATTCTTCCTGATTGAGTTTTGGAAGATTATATTTTTTTAAGGAATATGTCCATTTCATCCACATTGGACCATCTTGTTGGCATATAGTTATTAATAGTGTTTTCTTACAATCCTTTGTATTTCTGTGGTGTCAATTGTTACTTCACTACTTTCATTTCTGATTTATTTATTTGTATCCTCTCCTATTATTTATTGATGAATATGGGTAATGGTTCATCAATCTTGTTTATCTTTTCCAAGAACCAGCTCTTAGTTTCATTGATTTTTTTAAATTTCTGCTCTAAGTGCTCTAATTTTTATTATTTCCTTCCTTCTACTTACTCTGAGATCTTCTTATTCTTCTCATTCTAATTCTTTAGGTTGTAGGTTAAATGGTTTATTATTAATTTTTCTTTTCTTTTCTTTTCGAGGTAGACATATACTGCTATGAACTTCCCTCTCAGGACTGCTTTTGCTGTATCCCAGAAACTTTGTGTTGAAGTGTGTATATTTTCATTGGTTTCCAGGAAGTTTTTTATTTCTTTCTTGATCTTGTTGGTAGCCCATTCATTGCTCAATAACATGATATTTAGACTCCATGTGTTTGAATTTTTTGAGTCTTTACTGAAGTAAAGATCTAAGTACTGTATATTTCTAATTTCATTCCATTGTGATCTGAGAAGATGCTTGATATGATTTCAATATTCTTGAACTTGTAGAGACTTGTTTTGTGTCTTAATATGTGGTCTATCTTTGAGAATGTCCCATGTGCACTTGAGAAGAATGTATATTCTGGAGTTTTGTGGAGAAATGTTTTATAAATGTAAATTAAATCCAGCTGATCCAGTGTGTGATTTAGAATCTGTTTCCTTATTACTTTTTTGTCTGGGAGATCTAGCCAGTGAAGTCAGTAGGGTGTTAAACTCCCCTACTATGACTGTGTTGTTGTTGATCTCCCCCTTTAAATACTTTAGACATTTTTTTTTCATATTTAGGTGCTCCTATATTGGGTGCATATATGTTTATTAGGATTATATCCTCTTGTTGGATCAATCCCTTTAGTAATATGTAGTGACCTTTACTGACCTTGTGCTGGCCTTAATTTTGGAGTCTATTTTGTCAGATATAATTATTGCTACCCCACTTTTTTTTTCATTTCCACTTGCATGGAAAATATTTTCCATCCCTTCACTCTCATCCTGTATGAGTCTTTTGTTCTCAGGTGGGTCTCTTATAGCCAGCATATAATTAGTTTGTTTTTGCACCATTTAGCTACCCTATGTCTTTTGATTGGAGCATTTATTCCATTTCCATTTAAGGTTATTATTGATAGGTACTTATTTATTGCCATTTTAATTCTATATGTCTATATTTCTCTATATGTATATATTCTTCTTCTCACTACAGCCATCTATTTATTATTTCTTGCAGTGTTGTTATTGTGGTGATAAACTCCTTTAGCTTTTTTTTTTGGGGGGGGGGGACGCTCTTTCTTTCACTGTCTCTTTTGAATGATAGCCTTGCTGGGTATAGTAATCTTAGTTTTAGATCCTTGCTTTTCATTATCTTGAATATTTGATGTCATTTCCATCTGGCCTGTAGAATTTCTGATAAGAAATCTGCTGAGGAGCTTATGGGAGCTCCTTTGAGGTAACAAATTGCTTTTCTCTTGCTGCCTTTAAGAGTCTTCATCTTTAATTTTTGGCATTTTAATTATGATGTGTCTGGTCGTGGGTCTATTTGGGTTCTTTGTGCTTGGGACTTGATGTGTCTCCTGACTTGTGTGACTTTTTCCTTCACCAGGTTAGAGAAGTTTTTTGAAATTATTTCTTAGAACATGTCCTCTATCCCTTACTCACTTTCTTTTTTTTTTCTTTTCTTTATTTTTTAAAATATTCTTTATTGTTCAGATTGTTACAGATGTTCCTTTTTCTTAACCCCCATAGCTCCCCTCCACCTGGTTCCCCCCCTCACCCAGTGCTCTTACTCCCCCACACACTATCTTCATCCATAGATGTAAGATTTTTGTCCAGTCTCTTCCCATACCCCTCATGTCCTCTTTCCCCTGAGAATTATCAGTCCATTCCCTTTCTATGCCCTTACTTATATTCTATTCATCAGTTTATTCTGTTCATCAGATATTTCTATTGATTTGTTATATTCACTTGTTGATAGACATGTATTTGTTGTCACTTTGTTGTTCATACTTTTTATATTTACCTTTTTCTTCTTCCTCCTCTTCTTAAAGAATGTCCTTCAGTATTTCAAATAATCCTGGTTTGGTAGTGATGTACTCCTTTAGCTTTTTCCTGTCTGTGAAGCTCTTTATCTGACCATCAATTTTGCATGATAGCCTTGCTGGGTAGAGTAATCTTGGTTGTAGGTTCCTGCTATTCATCACTTTGAATATTTCTTGCCACTCCCTTCTGGCCTACATGGTTTCTGTTGCAAAATCAGCTGACAGTCATATGGGTACTCCCTTGTAGGTAACTAACTGCTTTTCTCTTGCTGCTTTTAATATTCTCTCTTTGTCTTTTTCCCTTGGCATTTTAATTATGATGTGTCCTCATGTGGTCCTCCTTGGGTTCCTTTTGTTTGGGGTCCTCTGCGCTTCTTGGACTTGTAAGTCTATTTCTTTCACCAGGTAGGGGAAGTTTTCTGTCATTATTTCTTCAAATATGTTTTCAACATCTTGCTCTCTCTCTCTTCTTCTGGCACCCCTATAATTCTGATGTTGGTATGCTTAAAGTTGTCCCAGATGCTCCTTACACTATCTTCACTCTTCTGGATTCTTTTTTCTTTTTTCTCTTCCAGTTGGGTGCTTTTTGTTTTTTCATGTTTCAAATCTTTGACTTGATTATTGCAAACCTCTAGTCTGGTGATGGATCTCTGTATAATATTACTAAGTTTATCGGCGGATTCTAGAAAATTCTTGAAAAACCTTAAAAGCATAGTTCTGAACTCTATATCCAGTAGTTTGTTTTCCTCCATTTCTGACATTTGTGATCTGTTTCTTTGTCTCTGCATTTTGGCTGTGTTGATGGAGTGGTTTCTGCACTAGGTATCTTATAGGGTCCAGTGATTCAGCCTCCCCAATCACCCGGGTGGACACTCTTGTTGTACGCCTTTGAAGGCTGAGTGCACAGTCTTGTTGCAGTTATCACTGGGAGGTATCACTGGGAGGAAATGACCTGTAGGCCTTTCTCCTCGTTGTTTGGGGTTTGGAATTTTTTGGAGTTCTGTCCCAGCTTCAGTCCCTCAGGCTATGCTGCAGGCAGGCGGATGCATAGCTTGGGTGGGGTTGTAGGTGAGGTGGGGTGTGGTCTCAGAATTGCTGGGGCAGGGCAACCCACAATGGCTGCCTCTCCCTGAGTTGCAGCCTCTCCTGGACCTGGAGCCTCCAAGCCCTGGGGTCTGCGCGCCTCTGAGTCCCCAAATCTCCATGTCAGTGAACGCTGTGAACAGCTCTACTAGAATACCACTGATCTTCTGCCCCATTGCCAGACAGCCCACACCACGTTCAGTGCGACTCCAGAGTTTATAATCTCCTTCCAAGCGGGGATCTAGGCACAGCCACCGGCACCCTTTCACCCGTGCCAACACTTCCGTTCAGTGCCTCTGTACCTCTCAGTTTTGGCACCAGGAGCCTCTACCCAGTCTCAATGCACTTCTTCTCCTGACTTCTAGTTGTCTCATCCTTTCTTTTTCCCTTACTCACTTTCTTCTCCTTCTGGCTCAGCTATTATGAAAATATTGTTTTCTTTCATGTTGCCCCATAGCTCCATTTAGATGTCTTCCTATTTATTTATTTATTTATTTATTTATTTATTTATTTATTTATTTTTGGTTCTCTGATTGATTTTTCTTCCATGTCTTCTACTTCATTGAGCTTATCCTCAACTTCCCCTAATCTGCTCTGCATCTCTTCTAATGTGTTTTTTAGTAGTGCTATGTCATTCTTCATAATTTCTATATCTTTTCTCATGCTGTTGATCATCTTTGCCATCATTATTCTGAACTCTATGTCTGATAATGACTTATCTCCATTTCATTTAGCTCTTCTTCTGGAAAATTCTCTTATTCTTTCATTTGGAGCTTACTTTCTTGTCCCCCATTTTGTTTCCTTTTTGTATTTGTGTCTCTGTATTTGATAGATCTGCTATGACTCCCAATCTCTAGTTCAGGACAATTTCAGATGCTGTGTGTGACTGGCCGTAAGTACCCTGTTTGGAGCTTTCAACAATCCACAGATTTTGGCTCCCTCTTCTTGAATGGGTGCCTTTGGAAAGATGTGCACCAGGGTTTGTTTTTCCTAGCCAAGGGCCCAAAATAGATCAGGTAAAGACTCAAACCCTCCAGAGATCCACCTCTGCCTGCAGTCCCATTGATATTCACTCTTTATTTGCCATAGGCTATTGACCACAGGGGTGAGAGGTCTTCCAACAGGGTGGTACAACTGCCTTACCTCTAGTCAAAAACCACCTTGATATCAAAGTTCCATAAGAGTACGATTTCCTCCACAGCATGAGGGAATGACACGACCCAGGAAACTAGGGTGACTGCCCTCTGAGCTCCAACTCCAGAGCCCCCAATCCTGGCTTCTGCTCACATATATCCAACGCACTCTTCCTTACCTCTGCCAGAGCTCATGATGAGTGACTTCACATGAACTTTTGTGTGTTGACCCTTTAAGAGGGTGCCTGCATTTCCTGCCATATCTGATGGGCAGACAGCATCCCTGCTACTTTTCACATCCAGATGTTATGTGGGCACCTTTCTTAGTTCTCATGCTCTGGGATGGGCAGCCAGGCTTGGGATTTATACCCCAGAGTTCTCAGTGGGAACCCCCAACAGCTGAGATATTCCTCTGGATCTTCAGCTCTTATCTGGGAGATCAGCCTGGCTTTTTGCGCCTTCGCACTTCCTACCAGTCTCTATGCATTCTCCACTTTCCATCCTTGATTATTAGGGTTCTCTCCATCTAGTCTTCAGATGATTTTTCAGGGTGGTTTTACTGTATTTTAATTGTATTTCCAGTTTGATCCTGGGACAGTGTCAGTGTAGCTTCCACTTATGCCACCACTATTTTGGAATCTACTCAGAGCTCACTTTTTCTATTGATTTACAGACAATGTGTGTCAGGGAAAAGACTTGTGAATGTCAATCCTTTAAGACTCATTTCAGAATACTTTTTTACAAAGTTAAGTACTTTTTTGTTTAAAATATTGCATAACTCTCCTTTTTCCTCTAGTGACCTCTCCCTGGCCACCTCCACCCGCTAGCACATGCCCAAACACCCACCCATTCTGTGTCCATTGGTTATGCTCATATGAATGCATACAACTCCTTTGGTTGAACTCTTACTCCCTAACCCCCTGCCTACCCTCATAGACTGGACAGTATGATCAGTGCTTTTATGACTCTGGTTCTATTTTTGTTCATTATTTTACATTGTTCATTATATTCCACAAATGAGTGATATCATGTGATACTGATCTTTCTCTGACTAGATTATTTCGCTTAGCATAATGCTCTCCAGTTACATCTATGATGTTGTAAATGGTAAGAATTCCTTCTTTTTTTATAGCAGCATAGTATTTCATTGTGTAGATGTACCATGGTTTTCTAATCTACTTATCTACAGATGGGCACTTAGGCTGTTTCCAAATCTTACATATTGTAAATTGTGCTGCTATGAACATAGGGATGCATATGCCCTTTCTGACTGGTGTTTCTGTTTTCTTGGCAAGTATTCCTAGAAGTGGAATTAGTGGGTAGCATGAAAGTTCCCTTTTTAGTTTTGTGAGGAAATGCCATTCTTTTCTCCACAGTGGCTGCACCAGTCTGCATTCCCACCAGCAGTTCATGAGGGTTCCTTTTTCTCCACATCCTCTCCAGCACTTGTCATTTGTTGATTTGTTGATGATAGCCATTCTGACAGGTGTGAGATGGTAACCTCACTGTTGTTTTGATTTGCATCTCTCGGATGATTAGTGACTTTGAGCATGTTTTCATATGACTCTTGGCATTTTGTATACTTTCTTTCAAAATGTGTCTATTTAGGCCCTTTGCCTATTTTTTATTGTATTGTTTATCTTCCTTTTGTTAAGTTGTATGAGTTCCCTATACATTTTGGAGATAAAACCCTTACAGAGATAACATCTGCAAATAAGTTCTCCAATGCAGTGGGCTTTCTTGTTGTTTTGTTGATGGTTTCTTTTGCTGTACAGAAGCTTTTTGTTTTTATGTATTCCTATTTGTTTATTTTCTCATTATTTTACATCACCCTGGGAGCTGTATCGGTAAAGATACTCATATGACAAATATCTGCTGTTTTGCTGCCTATGACTTCCTCTAGGATTTTTATGGTTTCCCATCTTAAGTTTAAATCTTTTATCCATTTTGAGTTTACTTTTGTATATGGTGTAAGTTAGTGGTTTAGTTTAATTTTTTTCAATCTGTCCAGTTTTCCCAATACCATTCATTGAAGAGACTATCTTCACTCCCTTGTATGCTCTTGTCTTCTTTGTGAAATACGAATTGACCATAATGGCTTAGATCAATTTATGGGTTCTCTGTTCTGTTCCATTGTTCTATATGTCTGTTCTTGTGCCAGTACCATGCAGTTTTGAGAAGAGTGGCTTTGTAGTATAGCTTGATATCTGGTATTGTGATCCCTCCAGTTTTGTTCTTCCTTCTCAAGATTGCTGTAGCTATTCCTGGTCTTTTTTTATTCCAGGTGAATGTATGGAGAGTTTGTTCTATGTATTTGGAGTATGCTATTGGTATTTTAATGGGGATTGCATTCAATCTGTATATTGCTTTGAGTAGCATGGACATTTGAATGATGTTGATTATACTAGTCCACAAATATGATATATTCTCTCATTTGTTTATATCTACATCTATCTTTTTTCAGAATCCTATAATTTTCTGAGTACAGGGCTTTTATCTCCTTGGTTATATTTATTACTAGGTATCTTAATTTCTTTTTTTTTTTTTGCAATGGTAAATGGGATTGTTTGATTGGTTTCTCTTTATGTGAGTTCATTATTCGGGTATAAAAAGTCATAGAATGGTGGGTGTTAATTTTGTATCTTGCTACATTGCTGAATTTGTTTATTAGTTATAGTAGTTTTTATGGAGACTTTAGGGTTTTCTATGTACAATGTCATGTTATCTGTGAATAATGATAATTTTACTTCTTATTTTCCAAGTTGGAGGCCTTTTATTTCTTTTTCTTGTCTGATCACTATAGCTAGCACTTCCAGTACTATATCCAATATGAATGGTGATAGTGTGCATTCCTGTCTTTTTCCTGTTCTTAGGGAAAGTGGTTTTAATTTTTACCCATTGAGTATGATGTTGCTGTAAGTTTGTCAAATAAGGCTTTTATTATGTTGAGGTATGATCATTCTATCCTCACACTGGTGAGAGTTTTTATCAGAAAAGGGTGTTGGATTTTGTCAAATGCCTTTTCTGCATCAATTGATTTGATTATGCAATTTTTATCTCAATTTGTTTATGTGAACTATCACATTTTTTGATTTGTAGATATTGTACCAGCTTTGCACCCCTAGAATAAATCCCAATTGGTCATGGTCTATGATCTTTCTAATGTAATGCTGGATCTGATTTGCTAGAATTTTGTTGAGGATTTTACCATCTATGTTTATTAGGGATATTGGCCTGTAATTCTCTTTCTTTATAGTGTCTTTATCTGGTTTTGGCATTAGGGTGATGCTGGCTTCATAAAAAGAGCTTATAAGTGTGCCTTCCTTTTGAATTTTTTGGAATAGCCTAGGAAGAATAAGTTTGGTTCTTCTTTGAATGTTTAGTAAAACTCCCCTATGAAGCCATCTGACCCCTGTCTTTTGTTTGATGGAAGGTTTTTTGTTGTTGTTTTGTTTTGTTTTTGTTTTTATGTTTGTTCTGTTTTGTATTACTGCTTCAATTTCCTCCTTAATTATCAGTCTGTTGAGATTTTTTGATTCTTCTTGATTGAGTTTCAGAAGGTCATATTTTTTCTAGGAATATGTCCATTTGATGTAGTTGTCTGCTTTGTTGGAGTAAAGTTGTTCATAGTATTTTTTACAACCTTTTTATTTCTGTGTGTTCCGTTATTATTTTTCCTCTTTCATTTCTGATTTTGTTTATTAGGGTCCTCTCTTTGCTTCTTGGTGAACCTGGCTAAAGGTTCATCAATCTCATTTATCCTTTCAAAGAACCAGCTCTTGGTTTCATTGATCTTTTGTACTGGTATGGTTTCTTTTTTGTGTTTTGTTTTGTTTTGTTTTTTTGTTGTTGTTGTTATTTTGTTTTGATTTGTCTCTACTTTATTTCTGCTCTGATCTTTATTATTTCCTTCCTTTTGCCAACTCTGGACTTTTCTTATTGTACGCTTTCTAAGTCTTTAAGTAGTAGAGTTAGATAACTTATTACCAATTATTCTTGTGTTTTGTTTTTTTTTTTTCATTTTTTTCCTTTATTGATTAAGGTATTACAAATATGCCCTTATCCTCCCTTTGGCCCCCCAGGCCCCCACTCATGCCCTCACATCCCGGTATCTGTATCCATTGGTTATGCTTATATGCATGCATAAAGTCCTTTGGTTGATCTCTTTCCCTTAGCCCCACCCTCCTCTGCCTTCTGTCTGAGGTTTGAGCATCTGATTGATGCCTCTCTCTCTCTCTAGATCTATTTTTGTTCATCAGTTTATGTTGTTTATTATGATCCACAAATGAGTGAGATCATGTGATATGTATCTTTCTCTGACTGACTTATTTCACTTAGCATAATGCTGTCCAGCTCCATCCATGCTGTTGCAAATGGTAGGAGTTCCTTCCTTTTTATAGCAGCATAGTAGTCCATTGTGTAGATGTGCCAAAGTTTTTTAATCCACTCATCTGCTCATGGGCACTTAAGCTGATTCAAAATCTTAGCTATTGTAAATTATGCTGCTATGAACATAGAGGTGCATATATCCTTTGTGATTGGTGTTTCTGATATCTTGGGATATTTTGAGGTAGGTCTGCAGAGCTATGAACTTCCCTCTCAAGACTGCTTTCACTGTGTCCCATAGGTTTTGGATGATTGTGTTTTAATTGTCATTTATTTCCAGGATGCTTTTAATTTCTTCTTTGATCTCTTTGTTAACTCAATCATTGTTTAATAGCATGCTATTCAGCCTCCAAGTGTTTGAACTTTTATTGTTTTTATTATAGTTGATTTCTAATATTTTGCCATTGTGGTCTGAGAAGATGCTTGATATGATTTCAATCTTCTTGAATTTGGAGACATTTTACCTGTGACCCAATATGTGTTCTATCTTTGAAAATGTCCCATGTGCACTTGAGAAGAATGTATATTCTGTAGCTTTGGGGTGAAATGTTCTGAAGATGTCAATTAAATCCATCTGATCTAGTGAGTCATTTAGGATTGCTGTTTCTTTGCTGATTTTTTGTCTAAAGGGTTTATGCAATGATGTCAGTGGGTATTAAAGACCCTTACTATGATCGTATTGCAGTCAATCTCTCCCTTGATATCTTCCAGACATTTTTTATGTATTTGGGTGATCTTTCATTGTGTGCATATATGTTTATCAAAGTTATATCCTCTTGTTGTATCAATCCCTTTAATATCATGAATTGGCTTTCCTTATCTCTTGTTATGGCCTTCACTTTCAGGACTATTTTGTCAGATATAAATATTACTACCCCAGCTTTTTTATTCATTTCCATTTGCCTGGAAGATATTTTTCCATCCCTTCACTTTCAGTCAGTGTGAGTCACTTGTTTTGAAGTGGGTCTCTAGTAGACAGCCTATATATGGGTCATGTTTTCTTATCCATTCAGCCACTCAACGTCTTTTGACTGAAGCATTTAGGCCATTCACGTTTGAAGTTATTATTGATTAGAGGCCCGGTGCAAAAATTCGTGCATCAGTGGGATCCCTTGGCCTGGCTTGTGGCATCAGGCCAGAACCACTCTCTGACATCCCCTAATGGATCCCAGACTGCAAGAAGGTGCATACCCTGTTGGTGCATAATCAGGACCACAGAGGGACACGTGAGGTTGGCCAGCCATGGAGGGACTGCAGGAGGGCTCCAGGGCATGTCTGGCCAGTCTTGCTCAGTCCCAATCAGCCAGACACTAGCAATGAGCTAACCTCCCTGTCAGAGAATCTGGCCCCTAGTGGTCTGTGCACATCATAGCAACTAGTCAACTGGTTGACTGTTTCCCCTGATGGTCAGTGAATGTCATAATGACTGGTCGACCAGTCAACTGTTTGCCCCCTACTGGTCACTGCATGTCATAGCCAGCAGTTGAGCAGCCTTAGCATATCATTAGCATATTACGCTTTGATTGGTTGAACGGCTGACTAGACACTTAGCATATTAGGCTTTTATTATATAGGATAGGTACTTGTTTGTAACTACTTTTATTTTTTGTGCCTGTGTTGCTTCCTCTTTTTATTTCTTCTTTTTACAACAGTCCTTTCAGCATTGCTAGCATTCCTGGCTTGGTAGTGATAAACTCCCTTAACATTTTTTTTTTTGTCTGTGAAGCTCCTGATTTTCCTTTCAAGTTTGAATTCTAGCCTTGCTGTAAAGTATTTTTGGATTCAGTCCCTTTCTTCACATCACTTTGTTTACCTCCTTCCATTCTTTTCTGGCCTGATGTGCTTCTGTTGAGAAATCATTTGATAATCTAATTAGAGATCCCTTATAGGTTACTTTCTGTCTCTCTGTTGCAGCCTTAAAGATTCTCTTTGTCATTACCATTTGCCATTGTAATTACAATGTGTCTTGGTGTGGGTATTTTTGGGTTCATCTTGTTTTTGACTCTCTGTGTTTGTGTGACTTCTTCCTAAAATCAGGGAATTTTTCTGACATTATTTCTCCAAATAGGTTTTCTAACCCTTGCTCCTCTCCTTGTTGTTCTGTCACCCATATTATAAGTATGTTGCTTCATTTCATGTTGTCCCAAAGCTCCCTTAGACTCTCCTCCTGTCTTTTGATTTTTTCTCCAATTGCAGTTCAGATTGGGTGTATTTTGTTTCCTTATCTTCTAATTTGCTCATTTCATCCTCCACTTCCCCTGGCCTAATGTTAAAAGTTTCCATAGTGTTTTTTATTGCACCTACATAACTCTTTGTTCCTCCTGACTTGTACATAGGTTGTAGATTTTCTCATCTATCCAGTTTATGAACTGTATGATCCTTATTCTGAATTGTTTTTCTGACATATTGCATGCCTCTTTTTCATTTAGTTTCTTTATTGAAGATTCCTCCTTTTCTTTTCTTTGGGGGTTGTTCTTCTGTCTCCCCATTTTTGCTCTCACTGAAGGATCTAGGTGTCAAGTCGTATGCAGCCTGTGGCTGCAGTGCTGGATTTGGTGGTGGGTCACATGGTCATTGGTGGCAGCTGCTCCTTGGGCAGTCACAGATGGCAGCTGCTCATGTGGCTGTTATTGTGGTCATGGTGCCTGGGGCTAAAGTGTGTGGCTGATGGGAGGGGAGCACACTCTAGAACTCACAGTAGTCCTCAGCCAGGGAGGCTGGAGTCCTGGTGTCCATGGATTGGCAGCTGAGGCAGCAGGTCCTTGGCCAGAGTGGCTGTAGGATCTCGTGTTGTGTCTGAGGGTTCCCTAGGTGGACGTGAGCCTGGGCTCTCAGTCACAGCAACTCTCCCCTTCAAGATGGCATGGCCTCTGTGGCATAACTGGTGCTCTGGGCGAGATTACAGCAATAGCAGAGGCTGCCCACCTATGTGAGCCCAGTCCATCAGTCCCCAAAGGTCCTGCAAGATCCATCTGCCCCTCATTCAGACACACACACACACACACACACATCCATACACTCCCCTTTCACTCCCTCACTCACTCACACTCTCTCTCTCCCTGCCATCCTCCTGGCCGCCATCTTGGAATCCAGGATATTTTTTTAATAAAATTATTGGTCATGTATCACATGCCTTGTTTAACCCCCTCCACTATAACTGTAACCCTTCAGTCACAAGAATCTAAGAGTCATGCCAACCTCAGCTAACAAGGTGGAAGAGCTGCTGGACCAGTCTCTTGTGCATGTGACTATGGAATATTTATATTATTGTTTCAGGTTCCTTGACCCTTGTTGTGATTCACAGATGCAGTTTACCTAAGGGGACCCTCACAGCTTCAAACAGTTAAACTATCTATCCCTGGTAAGTTACTCGTGCTCATAAATAAATTTCTAATGACAATCTGTCTCAAGTAAAATTAAAAAAAAAACTCACTCCTTGGTTCCTGGAAAATGTATGTGGTATGTGTGCTAAACTTTGCTATTGCCGAATTAAGACAAGCAAAATCAGCACATGGCTCATTAAGAGAAACCAAATGGTATAGATTTTAGCAATTTAATTGTGGGTGGGTTTTCAGATTTCACAGAATGTCCTATTTTAAGTCATTTATATGCAATACAAGGTGAATTTACAAGGATTCCCCTATAATTGGGTCATCCCTTTTGGGGCCCATAGCTAGGGAAGGGAACAGCTAAGGTCTGAGGCTTCATTTCACAAGGGGTTTTGGGAGGTGATCTCCATACTTTATAGTCATAATTCACATACCCAGTCATTGAGGAGAAATCTGAAAGCAAGGAGCTTTTCTGAAGCCCATACCATTTTCTATTCTGATCCATTGCAAATATTTTCTCCTGAAGGCACAGCAAGGACACAAAGAGTGCATCTTAGCTACAACATATGGTGCTGAAACAGCAAGCTTATAAGTCCTTAGCAGTACTTGACAGTGGTAAGAGATCAATTACTGTCACATAAATATTAAAAAGTTCCCCTAGTACTCTGTTGAAATGAGAGTATATTTATCCATGATAACTAACTCCCTGTTAATAGCAAGTGAATTTGACTGAGAAACAAAATGCCACCCCATCAAGCAAAGTTCAATTAAATGCTCATTTGGTCCAAGGTTGTGTTGTTGCTCTTGATACTGTTCCTTCCATCTATGATGAAAGCCGAAACATGAAATAAGTACATACTACCTTCTCTGGGGACCATTATTCTTTCATCCTGAAGGTGATAGGATCTTTCTGGAGATTGTTCAATGTAGATTTTATGTACAAAACTAGACCTCCCAAATTCAGGAGATTGAACCTAGCCTGGGAATCTTAAGCACAATTTCTTTTGCTCTTGAGGTTCCAAAAGTTCCTCTGTAGCAGATTTCAGCCATCAATCCACCAGCAAGCATTGACTCAGTACAACACGATATTTAAATTCTCAAAGCCTACTTCCCAAAGCCCAGCCTTCTACTAGAGAGGATTGGAGGAGGTAACGAAGAAAAAGTAATTCTCCAGGAAGTTGAAAATTTCAATATTCAGATGCATACCAAACCTTGTGATTCTAAAAGAATCATGTGGTTTGGAGAGCACAGGTGCAGCACTTCTGGGTCAGGTCACTGGCAAATATTTTCCCATGCCACCAAAGGTAGAATGGCAAGGCATTCCCTAAAAACTGACTGCAGCTAGCATGATTTTACTTATAATGTAGATTACAAGACACTCATAAGACACACCAGCTCCAAAGACAACAATTTCCATCTCTTAAATCAAGAAGAAACATATTTTAATTAGTTGAGATCATGTGCAGTTGTGCACAGAACAAGTGGGAAAACATTCAAAGCATCAAGAAATTTTAAACGAAAATGAGAAATAAATTCCAACATATATAGTCTTAGAAAGAATACTTATATGCTAAAATAACAACCTTCAGCTATAGGGTGACAATAAGGAAGCCCTTTCTTTGAACTTAGAAGGAAAGAACAAAACAGAGTGTGTAAAGGTTGAAATCATGTATGCTGGAGCTAGACTGCCTGGGTTCGAATTCTGGCTGTGCTACTTACTTGAGCAAATCACTTAGCCTTTTGGTGCCTAAGTTTCTTCATCTAAAAATGGGAATGATAATAGTGCATATCACCTGACTGGTGTGGCTTAG
>PVJC01029174.1:0-22075 GCA_004026665.1 Murina feae
GATCAACATAGAGGGGGTGCCTGCTCCAAGCCTTGATGGTGTGCCTTGGGGACAGGCCCCCAGCAGGTAGACACACACAGGAGGACTGCTCCGAGCCTCAGATGCGGCTGGGGGCAGGTCTCCAGTGGTGACACACACACACACATACACACACAAGGCGCCTGGCAGACTGGGGCCATCATAGGACATCCACTGAGGGGTCCTAGACTGTGAGAGGGCACAGGCCGGGCTGAGGGACTCTCTCCACCCCGAGTGCACAAATTTTTGTGCACTGGGCCCCTAGTAAAAATATAATAAAAAAACAAGGTAAAATCAAGTAAGAGAAAAAAATTAGTTTCTTAAGTAAAAGATAAAAAATGAAAATGTGAAGTAGTGAAGGTCCTTCACTTTCTACACTGTTTTGGCATGTCTTATTTTTTGCTGGTAGTCAGCACAGTGTTGAAGTTCCCTGCAATCCACAGCTCCTCTGTGTCCTAAGTCACAGCCCTATTTTATTTTTCCCCCATTTATTTATTGAGTAAAATATTACAAAGATTAGTACACATGTCTCCTTTTTCCCCCGCCTTGACCTTCCTACAGCCTTCCCTACCCCCCAGTGTTTTGTGTCCGTTAGTTATGCTTATATGCATGAATAAAAGTCCTTTGGTTGATCTCTTGCCCCCCTCCCTGCCCCAACCCTCCCTGGCCTTCCTGCTATAGTTTGACAATCTGTTTGATGCTGCTTTGCTTCTGTATCTATTTTTGTTCATTGGTTTATAATGGTCTTTATTGTCCATAAATGAGTGAGATCATGTGGTATTTTTCTTTCATTGATTGGCTTATTTCACTTAGCATAATGCTCTCCAGTTCCATCCATGCTGTTTCAAATGGTAAGAATTCCTTTTTTTAACAGCAGCATAGTATTCTACTGTGCAGTTTTCTAATCCATTCATCTGCTGATGGGCACTTAGGCTGTTTCCAAATCTTAGCTATGGTGAATTGCGCTGCTATGTATATAGGGATGCATATATCCTTTCTGATTGGTGTTTTTGGCTTCTTGGGATATATTCCTAAAAGTGGCATCACTGGATCAAATGGCAGTTCTATTTTTAAGTTTTTGAGGAAATACCATACTGTCTTCCATAGTGGCTGTACCAGTCTGCATTCCCAGCAGCAGTGCAGGAGGGTTCCTTTTTCTCCGCATCCTCTCCAGCACTTGTCGTTTGTTGATTTGTTGATGGTTGCCATTCTGACAGGTGTGAGATGGTACCTCATTGTTGTTTTGATTTGCATCTCTCAGATGATTAGTGACTTTGAGCATGTTTTCATACGTCTCTTGGCTTTCTGAATGTCCTCTTTTGAAAAGTGTCTACTTAGGTCCTTTGCCCATTTTTTGATTGGATTGTTTATTTTCCTTTTGTTATGTTGTATGAGTTCCCTATAAATGTTGGAGATTAAACCTTTATCGGTGATAACATTGGCAAATATGTTCTCCCATGCAGTAGGCTTTCTTGTTGTTTTGTTGATGGTTTCTTTTTCTGTGCAGAAGCTTTTTATTTTGACATAGTCCCATTTGTTTATTTTGTCTTTAGTTTCCAATGCCCTAGGGGCTGTATCGGTGAAGAAACCGCTTTGGCATATGTCTGAGATTTTGTTGCCTTTGTATTTCTCTAGTATTTTTATGGTTTCCCGTTTTACACTTAAATCCTTTATCCATTTTGAGTTTATTTTTGTGCATGTTGTAAATTGGTGGTTTAGTTTCATTTTTTTGCATGTATCTGTCCAATCTTACCAACATCATTTATTGAAGAGACTGTCTTGATTCCATTGTATGTTCTTGCCTCCTTTGTCAAATATTCATTGAACATATTGGTTCTGATTGATTTCTGGGTCCTCTATTCTATTCCATTGATCTATGTGTCTATTGTTGTGCCAGTACCAGGCTGTTTTGAGAACAGTGGCTTTGTAATACAGCTTGATATCTGGTATTGAGATCCCACCTACTTTGTTCTTCTTTCTCAGTATTGCTGTAGCTATTCGGGGTCTTTTTTTGTTCCGGATGAATTTTTGGAGAGTTCGTTCTTGGTCTGTGAAATATGCCGTTGGTATTTTAATGGGGGTTGTGTTGAATCTATAGATTGTTTTTCAGTTTGTCTTTAGTTGTATTTATACACAAGAGTCAATTTCTGCTACAGCCCCTGTGTGGCAGTGTTTCTGTCTTAATATCAGGGCTAAAAGGCCTCACCATTCTGGCTCTGCACACAATTCTGTGCGTGACTCAGTGTGCAACTCTGCACAGCAGGTACAGTACTTCAAGTTGTCTTTCTGGGTCCAATCCAGCTGTGAGTCAATATCTAGAATCTCCTTCTGCCAGCAGCCCTTGGGACCACCTTCCACATAGGGCAACACTGATCCCAACAGCCATGAATGTTGTGGGGGGAAGTCTTTCTCTGAGGCTCTAGTTCCCACTGAGCATGTTCCCCCATCTAGCCTGGATCCCAAATCTCACCTTTCTTTAGGCAATGCCAGCATGTTTAATTCACCAGTTCTGGGTGGGTGCTCTTTGATCCAGCTGTTCCTTCTGCTCCATGAGAAGGTGTAGGGCCTGTCCGTGAATTCATGTTTGTCTCCCCCTGAGCAGACCTCCCAGGCACCCATGGTCGGGGAGGTTGGAGTTCTGGCTTTTGTGGATTCACAGCTGAGGTAACTGGTCCCTGAGCATTGTGGTTGTAAGGTTCCAGGAGGCATCCGAGATCTCCCTGGTTGAAGGTAAGGCTGGGCTTCTGATCACAGCTATCTCCCCTTTAAGATGGCGCAGGCTCTGCTTCAGAGCCAGCCTTTCCAGGAGAGATTTCAGCTGCAATAGAGGCTGCCCCATCATGGGGGGCCGGTCTGTCAGTCCCCAACAGTCCCTTGGAATATAGCTGTCCCTCACTCACAATTACTGACACCCTCTACACATCCACGCACTCTCCTTTGGTTCTCTCACTCTCACACTACCTAGCAGCCTGCAGTCCCCTCTGCAGCCATCTTTCCACATTCCTAAATGACTTGCTTTAAATGCTGTCAATGAGCCCCCGCTGGTGCTGCTCAGTGCTAAGAGCATCAGCTGGCCCGTTGAAGGCTCCCAGGTTCAATTCCTGGTCAGATTCAACCCCAGCATGGTCAGGGCACATGTTGGAGGCAACCAATGTATCTCTCTCACATTGATGTTTTTTTCTCTCTCTCCCCCTCTCTTTGACTTTCTCTGGAAACCAATGGAAAAAAATAGCCTCAAGTGAGGATTAACAAAAATAATAATAATAAACAAGTAAATGCAGTCAATGAGTAGAAAATGTATAATGCTTACTAAATATCAATGTATAGTTCTAAATGTTATTTTGCCTAAGTATTCGAGACAAGCTTGAGATAGTTTAAAAAAATCTAGAGAAAAAAAAATAATAGAATTTATAACTTTGATATTTTAAAAACATTAACTCTAAATAACTCATCAAAAATGGCAACATATATAGAGAGATGTGCCAGCCTATGTATAATTGTAATATAGGGGGAAATATATTGGAATTACTTTAAGAAATTTTTAAAAAGTGCTGGAAATCAGAGTGAAAGCCCTCCAGGTTACTAAACTATTAGTAGAATGTGATCCTCCAATTAGTACATTAGTACCTAAAAAATAGCATATGGTAGCACTTATCAAAGTGTATGCTAAAGGTTCATGTGCCCATTTCCCCCCATTAAACTATGAGCTCATCCTGTGGAATGGATTATAATATTCATCATATTTGCAACACTTAATCCAGTGCCTAGCACAGTGCAAGTTTACATTAATCTTTAAAATTAATCAACTATTATTAATAATTTAATGAATTAAATAAATATCATAACTAAAATATAAAAATAAATGTGTACCTTTAGTAAGAGGGAAGTAAAATTAAGAACTAAAAATAATCTGTATACTATAGTTAAACATTTGATGAACTTTTTAAAATTATGGATTTAGTTTTAGTGTAGAATTTATAAAATAATATTGAGCCCTAACCAGTTTGCCTCAGTGGATAGAGCGTTGGCCTGCAGACTGAAAGGTCCCAGATTCGATTCTGGTCAAGGGCATGTACCTTGGTTGTGGACACATCCCCTGTAGGAGAGGTGCAGGAGGTAGCTGATTGATGTTTCTCTCTCATCGATGTTTCTAATTCTCTATCCCTCTCCCTTTCTCTCTGTAAAAAATCAACAAAATATATTTTAAAAAAATAATATTGAGAAACTTGTTAGATTGGAAACAAGACAACATACCTCTTGGAGGAACTATGAAGCTTGTGGTTTGACCAACTCCTCCAAAAGATTAGGCAAATTCCTATGGAGTTTAGCTATAAGGATTTATAAAAGGGCAAGACTCTTAATTCCAAGATGTCAAAACATTTGGCTGTTCAGTTATCCTTAAGGTTAAATTTTAAGTAGATGTTAGAATAATGATACTACTTCTATATTAGCTAAGACCAGGTTAGTTAGGCTTCCAGTAACAAAGACCTGAACCATTCACCTTGACCCCAAAAGTGGCTTGAATAAGATAGCCATTTTTCTCTCACTTAAACATGACTACAGTGAGTTGGTCCAAAGTTGAGCAGCACTTTCAAAAGAAACATATGTTCTTTCTCTCTTGTTTTATCATCTTTAGCTTTTTGATTCAGCAGCTCCTTGATTGTTGCAGAGGCAGCAGCTCCATTAGTTGGCCATTCCTGTGTGTGTCTGGGCATCATATGCATCCTCAGTTTAGGGGCTCTATGTTCAACTTCTGCAGAGATTCAGCCTAAGAAATTAAACATTCCTATAGAGTTGCAGACATTTCCTGATCAGCGAGAGAGCGCAGGCCGGGCTGAAGGACCACCCTGCTCCAGTGCACAAATTTCACGCACCAGGCCTCTAGTATATGAATAACATCATTCTGCAAGTGTTCTGTAGCTTCATCCACAACACATTATGTTCATGAGATTCACATATATTGATTCATGCAACTTTTATTTATTCATTTTCACTATTGTATAACATTATATAAATTCAACACAATACATATCCATCTCATGCTAATGGAAAATTGGTTTTTGCTATAATAAATAAACCTGCTGAGAACTCACTTTTAAAAAACATGTATGTGCACATGTGTATACAACCAAGAGTTTATTTAGAGAGTATGCCTAAATATTTATTCTTTTAATAAAAATAAGTTATAATAAATATATTTACATATAATAAATTACATATACTATATAAATGTAAATAAAAATAAATATTATTCTTATTTTTTTACATTCCTTAGATGTTTACATCAAAATTTGACAAAAACTGGCTTCAAATAAATATTATAACTAAGTTAAATATCATAACTAAACATATGCCAAACACACCTATAGTCATGATTGAATAATTGTACTTATAATCAATTTATATGATTGCTTAATGATTTTTTAAAATGTGATATTTTAAAGCAATAAAGCTATAATTTTTTGAGTGAAAGACAATTTTTTTAAAAAAAACAGGCATTTGTACTTTGAATAGTTTGCCATTTTTTTTGCACTTATATAACTTTACACTTACAAAATATATTTTTTCTCATAATAAATATAAATTAATGTATTTTATATCAAATATGTCCCTGAGAAAAGAAACATTTTGCAAACAATTTACAATAGACTTCATATCTACTATGCTACTGAAAATATTACATAGATGAGGAAATTAATAATATTTTGCTAGTGGTACAAATGTTATTATTTGCTTCTAAAAATACTATATGTTTTATAATAAATTATATGTTACTTGAAATTTGGGCTTGTTAAATTGTTCATGGTTCGCACAGCACTTTCTGTTAAGTTTTAAGCGTCGCTTTGAAAATATGGCATGCTGACCCTCTTTGTATCTAGAGATGCAATTAAAAATAATGGCCTAAATATTCAGGTAGTAGAGAACGTTGGCACTGAGACGAATCATTTGACCTTCTTTTGTGGTTTGTAGGCATATAGTTTGTTTTTAAATGGGTGGCATGTTAAAGATCTGCAGTCATGTCATTTTCCCCCTGACAATTAGTAAAAGATAGAAGGAGAAAACTTTTATGAAGAGGGATTCCAACTCAGCTGCTACCCACAGATCAATAACATTGAATGTTTCCATAATGTAAATATACTTTAAATCTCTAGGGACTAGAGAAAGATCAGCTTTGTATAAACAGGTTTTTCATTTGATAAGTAACAATAGATAAAGAAAAAAAAATGTGCCATAGTTCTTCATGAAGTGTTTCTGGGATTTGGAAATGATTTACAGATATAATCAATTAAAAGATAAGTTACTTTAGTTAAGCATCCCGTAATCTGTAACCATAAAAAAGATTCTGGAACCACATCAAAGTTACAACTAAAATACTCAATAACTATCATTCAGAACCACCTAAATCTGGCTGAATGGAGAAGTGTTACAACTGGAGAAGTAAAGAAGAAAGCATACCAAAACTGGTAGAAGGTAGGGGGGCATGGAAAGGGCTGGTCCAACACCCACATGTGTTTTTTTAATCAGGAGGGATATATCAGCTGTGGAAGCATTAGTAAAGGAGCAAGGGGTCCCAGCTCCACACCAGACCACAAACCCAGGGTTCCAGAGCTGGGAAAAGAAGTCCCCATTACTTCGGGCCATGAAAACCAGAGGGGCTTGTGGCTGAGTGATATGGAGGCAGCTGGAGAACTAGGTCGTTCCTCTTAAATTAAATGCCTGCACACGGACTTACTGGGAGTCATTCCCTCTGAGCTCCAGGACTGGGCAATGGCTTGGGAGGATCCAGGAACATATGGGGAGGAACTAGACTATCTGGCATTAGAGAAAGAACTCAGGGGCACCTTTCTCACCGATAGGGATGCTTTCATGGGTCGTTTTTCCTATGCTGAGAAGAGAGCTCAGCCAGGATGGCTCAGTGGTTGAGCATCTACCTGTGAACCAAGAGGTCACCATTGAATTCCTGGTCAGGGCACATGCCTGGGTTGTGAGCTCTATCTTTAGTCTGGGGTGTGCAGGAAGCAGCTGATCAATGATTCTCTCTCATCATTTTTTGAAAATATATATTTTTATTGATTTCAGAGAGGAAGGGAGAAGGAAAGAAAGAGAAACATCAATGATTAGAGAGAATCATTGATTGGCTGCCTCCTGCATACCTCCCAGCTAGGGACGGAGCCCTCAACCTGGCCATGGGTCCTGATAGAGAATTGAACCATGACCTCCTTCCTGGTTCATGCTTAACCACTGAGCCATGCAAGCCAGGCGGGATTTAGTATTTATTCAAAGGAATAGAAAACTTATATCCACACAAAACACTACACACAGGTGTTTATACCAGCTTTTTTTATTAATTGCCAAAACAGTAACACCCTCTGCTGATTATCTTTTTTAGTTTGGGGGGTGGTGGTTAAATATAACATTTTTTTCTTATTATAGTTGACATTCAATATTATTTTATACTAGAGGCCCAGTGCATGAAATTCATTCCTGGGGGGGGGGTGGAATGTGTGTTCCCCTCAGCCCAGCCTGCACCCTCTCCCATCTGGAACCCCTTGAGGGATGTCCGACTGCCCATTTAGGGGCAGTTAAATGGGCAGTTGGACATCCCTCTCACAATCTAGGACTGCTGGCTCCCAACCATTCGCCTTCCTGCCTGCCTGGTTGCTCCTAACTACTTCTGCCTGCCAGCCTGATTGCCCCCTAACCACTCCCAGCCAGCCTGATTGACACCTAACTGCTCCTCTGGCAACACAATTGCCCCCAACTGCTCTCCCCTGTGGGCCTGGTCACCTCTAAGCACCCTCCCCTACAGGCCTGGTTGCCCCCAACTGCCCTCCTCTGAAGGCCATCTTGTGGTGGCCATCTTTGACCACAAGGGGGCAGCTATCTTGTGTGTTGGAGTGATGGTCAATTTGCATATTACCTCCTTATTAGATACAATTAGTTTTAGGTATACAGCATAGTGTATAGACATTTCTATAATTTATGAAGTGATCCCCCATATAAGTCTGCTACCTACCTGATATCATAAAATGCTTTTACAATATTATTAACTACTAGGGGCCTGATGCACAAAATTCATGCACTGGGGCGGGGGGGGGGGGAGTTCCTCAGCCCAGCCTACCCTTAGCCCCTCTTACATATTGGGAGCCCTTAGGGGGTGTCCTACTGACAGCTTAGGCCTGCTCCCTGCTCCCCTTGTGGAGTGGGCATAAGTCGTAATCTAGTCTCCCTTTGTGGGATGCAACCAGACTAGTCAGGGGAAGCCACCAGCCCCATCACTCCACTGCTGCAGCCACTGCCAGTCACCAGCCACTAAGGTGTTTTCATTAACACAAGCTCCAGTCCCTTCACCATGAAAAAATGACAACTTTCTTTAGGCATTTTCAAGATTTGTCTTTCATAGGATATGACATTTCTTTCTTTCTTTTTTAATCCTCACCTGAGGATATGTTTCCATTGATTTTTAGAGAATGTGGAAGAGAAGGAAAAAAACAGAGAGAAACATCAAAGTGAGGGGAATACTTTGATTAGTTGCCTCCTGCATGAGCCTTGACCTGGGCCCTGGCCAGGGAGAAGCCTGAAACCTAGGTACATGCGCTTGGTCAGAATTGAACCCAGATCCTGCAGTGAGTCAAACTGGCTAGGGCAGGATATGACATTTCTTAGCCCTCCAGCAGTGGACCTTCATTTTTTTTTCTCCAGGAGTGTGGTGGAAAAACCCTATATCACCTTTAGGGATTCTTATTACCCAAGTTACTAAGAATATTACCAGTGGCATACAGGGAGCTTAACCAATGAATGGTAAGAAAAGGTATTTCCTCTGTAGTTCACTCTGATCACTGGCTCCACCCCTTCCCCTGCCCAGGCCCCTGTGATCTATTGCCTTGCCCCTGCCTAGGCCTGAGGACTCTAGCCTAGGCCTTATGCCTGGGTAGGGCACCCTCATACCCTTCCGATCACTGGCTCTGCCCCTGCCCCCTCCAATCATTGGCTCCGCCCTTGCCCATGCATGAGGGCTCTGGCAAAGGCCTCTGGCTTGGGCAGGAGACCCTCAGCCCCCTCTGATTGCCTGTTCTGCCCCTAGGGCCCCCTGCCTCCTTCACTACCTGCCTAGCTAACAGGCCTGACCACTTGAGTGGTGGAGCTGAGCCAGACTGGGCGCCCCCATCTTGTGGCTATGGGGGTGGCCATCTTTGTGAAGGAGTGATGCCTAATTTGCATATTACTCTTTTATTAGATCAGATAGTATATTCCTTATACTGTACTTTGCATCCCTTTGAATACTTTTGTAACTACCAGTTTGTAGTTCTTACTCCCTTTGCCTTTTCCACCCAGGCCCTCTTCCATCTGTCAATCATTGGTTTGTTCTCTGTATCTATGAGACTGTTTCTGTTTTGTTTGTTTGTTTATATTCTTCTTTAGATTCCATATATAAGTGAAATCATTTGGTATTTGTCTTACTTATTTCACTCTCTGTCTTACTTATTTCACTTATTTAAATTGTTCTTTCTTGACAATGCCCAGGGTTTGTTCTGTTCTGAAGCCATTCTCTTAATTTTATTACTCTTTGCCATCTGAAGACACTAAAATTTCAAAACTACTAAGTCCTGTTTAGTAATTCTGATATTTTTTTTTTCTTTGAGATTTTACTACAAGAAAATTGAAATCAGGTAGCACCTTCAGCATTCTACCTTGAAATCTTTTTTAGCTAGATCACTTGGCGAATTATATACATTTTCTATTTTCTACATTAGCATAGGCCACAGCATTGCTAAACTTTCTACCTCTGCATACAGGAACCCCTATGCTCTGATTTCCAAGAAAAGTTTTTATACTATCCTCTAAGCTCTCACTACAAACTCCTCAAAGCCATCATATTTCCACAAATAATGTTTTCAAGGCACTTTGTAGTTTTACTAAAACTCTCCTCCAAGTCCCCCAGTTTCTACACTTCCCAAGAATCAAAATTAGTATTTGTTATCTAGTACTGAATAACACTTTGCTCCATAATATAGTTATTTAAAAACAACAGAAAACATACTGAAATTGTTATATTTTCAGCCAACATATACATATTGATGTACTACATTGGATTTTTGAGATAGTGTTGTCCTATAGCTGAAAGATAATATTAAAATAGCTTTGGAGGCAGCTAGATTAACTTTTAGTCATAGAAATATATGCACAATGAATTATTTCTAGATCTATTTTGTCCAACTGTATTCATAGGAAGTCAGAGAAATGTGCAAAATATAATGTGTAAGTTTTTAAAAAATACAGAAGCTATAGAGAAATAAGGAATTAGTCATTATTATCGCAATTCATAACTGCAAATGGACTCTTTAAAACTGGTGAGTTGTTTATTCTGTTACCATGGATATTAAGTGATTTGCTGATTGAGTCTTATTTATATTTGCTGGATAGCTGAAAGGAAAGAAAGACTATTTTATAAGAAATATTTTCGCTTACTAATAAAAAAAAAATAAAGGAGTTCAACAAAGTTTTTGTAATTTTGAATTGGGCGTGATAGATGAGGGTAAGGATGGGACAGGAGGAGGGGGTCTTAGAAACTGTCTGTGATTTCTGGTAATATAAATGATGTACAACTAATTTAATTTAATTAAATTTGGAATCATAATAGACCTATTTTAAGAGCTAGTGAATTGCTTTTCTTTTGTATATCTCCTTACTGCTGAAATGCAGTACATTAAAATGAATAAGAACAATAGAGAGTTCCCACGAATCTCATCTGCAACTCCATCTGATCGAATGTGAAGATTTTAATTAAAGCTGGACCTTTTTCAAAAGGAGGAACTATTGTAACAAACCGTAGTTAAGTTGATTTTTTCCCAGTGCATGGGTCACACATTCATTTTTTATTATATTTGGTTCTCCTAGTGTTTTTAGTTTTTTATTTGTATATTAATAACAAATTATTAATTTTCTGTTTTTCTATAACAAGCATTATTCATTCATCTCAATGGTGATCTGTCCTGTCTTGAGATATTCCATGCTTAGAAACTTTTGAACGCCTTTCACACACAAATATAAAGCAAATATTAATTCATTGTGTTCCTGTTTCCTTCTATCAAAATTAAACATAATTATGAATATAACTTACTAGTATAATGTACTTGACAATGTACAGTCCATGCACATACACATGCACAAAACATAAAACATACTGTTTATCCTCTATTTTATATTCAGTAGTTCCCCCAATGTTATAAGTGTACCTTGTTTAATTTTAGTGGAGTCTCCAGGAATAACTAATTGTAGCCTCCATAATGATCAAGGCCGTGAAGCTTTGCCAATTGGTGCATTTCAGAGATGTTAAGTTACTAATATAATATTGAATGTCAACTGCAGTTAAAAATCAAAACAAAAAACAACAAAAAATACAGTTAAACTCTTTAATTCAGGTTCTTTAACCCTCTAATTTTCACTTCTTTGGAATAATCTGTCTTCCTCCCTCTCCCCGCCCAGCTTTTTTCTCTTCAGATTTGAGTTTGTTTTTATTTCTTTTGCTTGGGATACATACTAGTAGAGCTTCTCTGATCTGTATATTTGATATTTCACCAGTTCAGGAATATTCTGTCATTATCTCTTCAAAAATTGTCACTACCTCGCTTTCTCTTTCCTTTCATTCTGAAACACAAATTTTGTCATGTATTAGACTCATGTCTTCTAACCTCTCTTTCATATTTTTAATCATGTTACCCATGCATTTCCCATATTATCTTATGACCTCTATTCAAACTCAATAGTCTATTCTTCAATTATAGCTACTTTCCTATAAGCACACTGATAGAGTTTTAAATTTTAATAAATATAATTTCCATTTATAAAAGTTTTAATTATTACTTTTAATAGAGTGAGTCATATTTTAAAGCTTGATTGAAATGCAATCTTTGCATTTCAACTCCTTTCATTTATTCATAGTTTGATAATTATAGTATCAAAACTTTCTGTGTATTCTGCTGTATGACTTGCCATCTGCTTCTCACTCATGGTACTTTGTTCTCCTTTCAGGTTTGACTGTAAAGTTATATTTTTAAGCTTAACTGTAAAAACTATTTGCATTCCAGGAGGAACACAGGTTACTTTAGAATACATTTGATTTCCTTCTTTCAGGAACCTGGAGAATTGGTCTAGGGTTAATACATTTTTAATTCTTTATATAAAGTTTTTGGACCACCCATACAATATTAATTTTCATCCCAAAGATTTGAAGAAATGTTTTTTTGAGTTAGGAATTCGTAAAGAAGACATTTTCTCCTCTCTATTTAGCATCAAAATTCAAGACGGAACTTTCCTTGTGGTATTCTTGAGGAGGGGTTGGTTTATTGTTAATTAACTCCTACAATGAGGTTGTAGACCCACAGATTTTGTATAATATTCTCAATGTCTCTTGTGGACTTAAAAATCAGAGTTCAAGTTCACCTTGTTTATCAAAATGAGAGCAAAATAAAGTGCCTAGTAAAATAGTGATCCTTCCTTCACCTGATTTTGGGTCTAATTATATTTAATGTTATTTTAAGTTTATCAATACATTTAAACAAATTAATGGTTGATGCAGATGTTGCCCCCTCCCCCCCAGGGAGAGGATCGGTCACTATGCTTAATTTGCTTTTCATTTTTGTATGCATCATTATTATTGTTATTATTATTTGCATTTCTCATATACAGACAACAAGAAGCAAATTAGACAGACATGAGCAGAGCAAGGATGATGGACCAGGTTCAGAAACTCACTAGGATAGAAAGCCCCAGATGTCTAGCAAGGGTCAAAACTGGGAAAATAAGAACCTCACCCCAGGGTAATTTATCCTCCCCTAGTATATCACTGGTCAGGAGGTTTAGACCCCCTGACCTTTTCCTTCCTAAAGATAGCATCTAGGCTTCAATTGTAATGCAGCTCTAGGCCCAGAAAAGCAGCAAAACCAGGCAAGTGATGCTAATTCTATGGCTGCCTCAGGACCAGCTACATGGACTAATGACCCTCTACTTTGGCACCGACCGATTAGTGGAGACCATGACTCTGAAAGAGCACACCTGAAAAGCTGATGAATATTCTATTAAGACCTCCCCTTATTCCTCCCTTAAGATTTTCACTTACAAGAAAGAGATAAATACTCTCAGGACAAAGGACCCAGAGCATGGTAGCCCCTAGGGAACCCACTAGTGCCATTCCCTATCCCTTTCTTCCCTCTAAGGAACCCAATGAAACTTGCAACCAGGGAGCAATGGGCAGTGGCAGCTTGTCCCTGGCTAACCCACTGAGCCTGTCCCCAAAGCTCCCTTTTCTCTAACTTCTCAGTGAGCCAAAGCAGCCCAGTCTAGGCTTTCCTGTTGCTTCTTCTTTGTCCTTCCTTGTTTCATTGTCCTAAGTACATTTTTGCTGCCATCATGGACCCAATACCCTTTGGCTCAGTGCTGTGTAACCATTGGATGAATCCATCCCCTTTCCTTTAAATAAATTTTTCTTTCTTAACTATCTGATATTGCTATTTAGCATGTCTGCTGATATTGCTATTTACCCTTTCAAAGTGTTTTGCAGTGAATGAGGTTTGAAGACCTGGCTCTGTAAATTTGGGCATCCCTTTTGTTTAAGAACTATTTCTTAGAAAAGGAAAGGAATAACTCTGGAAAAATTATTCTTATATATGGCAAATATGGTAAATGGTTTTGTTTTTAAATTTTTCTTTACCAGTTAATTTTAGATATTCTCTCCTGGATTTATTATCTAATCTAATAAAAGAGTAATATGCAAATTCACCCTCACTGCACTACACCCACAAGCCACACCCACAAGCCACACCCACCAACCAATTAGGAGCAAATATGGAAATTAACTCAACTAAGATGGCGACAGCCAACGAGCTGGAGTTGCCCCCGGGCAATGGAGGAAGCCAGGGCCCTTTGGGCCCTGAGCTCTACTGAAGGCTACAAAGTTTCACTTATAGAAGATAAACAAACCCCAGATATCTGCCGGGCTGAGACCTTGGGTGGCCACGGGCAACCCAGGCTTCGGGTGGGGGACCAAAGCAACAAAGTTTCAATTATAGAAGTTAAATAAATCCCAGACACCTGCTTCCAGCCAGGCACCCCAGTAGGGACTCAGACTCTGAAGGGGCTGTGGGCAGCCTGAAAAAGGCCCTCAGCCTCTCACCCAGGCTGGCCACACCCCTATGGAGTGAGGGTGTCCACTGGGGGACTTGGCAAGCCTGTAAACATCCATCAGCCCCTCACCCAGGCTGGCCATGCACACCAGCAGGTGGACATCCCCTGAGGGGGCCCAGACTGTGAGAGGGTACAGGCCAGGCTGAGGGACCTCCCTGCCCGCCCCAAGTGCACGAATTTTTATGCACTGGGCCTCTAGTAGAATAATAATTGTTTCTTTAAAAGTGAAGAAATATGAAACTAGACCACCTTTTTACACCATAAACAAAAATAAACTCAAAATTTATTAGAGACTTAAATGTAAGACTTGAAACCATAAAATTCCTAGAAGAAAACAGGCAACACAATCTTGGACATTTCTCTTAGTAATATTTTTTTGTTATATCTCCTCAGGCAAAGAAACAAAAGAAAAATTAAACAAATGGAACTACATCAAACCATCAACAAAATGCAAAGACAACCCACTGTGTGGGAGAACATTTTTGCCACTGATAAACCTGATGAGTTAATACCCCAAATTTATAAAGAACTCATATAACTTAACATGAAATAAACCAACAATCCAATTACAAAATGGTCAAAAGACCTAAATAAACACTTCTCAAATAGGACATAAAGATGGCCAATAGACAGATATGAAAAGATCCTCAGTATCACTAATCATCAGATAAATGCAAACTAAAATCACAATGTGATAATACCTCACACCTATCAGAAAGGCTATCATCAATAAATCAACAAACAACAAGTGTTGGTCAAGATGTGGAGAAAGGATACCCTTGTGCATTGTTGGGAATGCATAGTGCAGCCATTATGAAAAACAGGGTGGAGGTTCCTCAAAAAATTAAAACTGGAACTGCCTTATGACCCAGCAATTCTACTTCTGGTTATATGTATTGGAAGAAACCCAAAACACTAATTTGGAAGAATATCTGAACCCCTATGTTCATTGCAGCATTATTTACAATAGCCAAGATTTGGAAGCAACCCAAGTGCCCATCAATAGATGAATGGATAAAAAAGTAGTGGTACATGTATACTGTGGAATATTACTCAGCCATAAAAAAGAACAAAATCTTACCATTTGCAACAGCATGGATAAACCTATTATGCTAGTGAAATAAACCAATCAAAGAATGACAAATACCATATGATTTCATTTATATATGGAATCTAAAGAACAGTAAGAATGAGCAAACAAAACAGAGACATACAGCTATAGAGAATAGACTGATGGTTGCCAGAAGGAGGGGAAGTTAGGGGACTGAAAAAAGTGAAGGTTTGAGAAATACAGATTGGTAGTTACAAAATAGTCTTGGGGGTATAAAGGACAGCATAGGAAATATAGTCAATAATATTGTAATAACTATGTATTATGCTAAATTAGTACTGGAAATATCAGAGGGAATACTTTGTAAAGTATGTGATTATCTAGCCACTGTGCAAAATAATATTGAATGCAAACTGCAATTGAAAAAAACTATACTAATAAAAGAGAAAGATGAGAATTAACCATTACTCTGTCACTCTGCTACACCCACAAGCCACACCCACCAGCCAATCAGGAGTGAGTATGCAAATTAACCCAACTAAGATGGTGGCAGCCATGGAGCTGGAGTGCGCAGGATGCTTGGGTTACCCCTGGTGATGGAGGAAGCCAAGCTTCCTGCCTGCCCTGGCTGACTCTAGATTCCATTCAAGGCTACAAAGATTCAATTATAAAAGATAAATAAATCCCAGATACCTGCTTCCAGCCCACTGAAAAAGAAGAAAAAAGGAGAGGCTGGGAGCTTGGGTCACCAAGGGCCATGGCCAGCCTGAAAATGGCCATCAGCCCCTCATCCAGGCTGGCCACAACCCCATGAGGTGAGGGTTCCTGCTGGGGGGCTTGGCCAGCCTGCAAATGGTCTTTAGCCCCTCACGCAGACTGGCCAGGAACCCCAGCAGGACCCCCACCCTGATCCGGGACATCCTTCAGGGCAAACCAGTTGGCCCCCACCTGTGCACCAGGCCTCTATCCTCCTATATAATAAAAGGGTAATATGCAAATTGACCCTAACAGTAGAACAACTGAGAATGACTAGTCACTATGACACACACGGACCACCAGGGGGCAGACACTCAATGCAAGAGCTGCCCTCTGGTGGTCAGTGCGTTCCCACAGTGGGAGCTCTGCTCAGCCACAAGCCAGACTGATGGCTGCCAGCAGAGTGGTGGTGGCGGGAGCCTCTCCTGCCTATTCAGTAGCGGTAAGGATGTCCGACTGCAGCTTAAGCCTGCTCCCTGCTGGCAAGTGGACATTCCCTGAGGGCTCCTGGGCTGTCAGAGGGATGTCTGACTGTCAGCTTAGGCCTGATCCCCCATGGAGTGGGCCTAAGCGAGCAGGTGGACATCCCCCGAGTGGTCCCAAACTGTGAGAGGTCACAGGCCGGGCTGAGGGACCACCACCCCAATTGCAAAAACTTTTGTGCACCAGGCCTCTAGTGAAAAAATAAAGTACTAGTACTTTTCAGTTGCAATATTTCTTATGAAATTGTTTGAATTGTAAGGGGATAACAATTTTTTTTTCTTATCACAAAGTAATGAAGAAAAATGGAAATTCAATCTCAGAGATTCTATGTGAATGTAGAAAGATAACTCATGTGTGCTAATCTATCATACTGAGAAAGAGCAATGAATATGCTCCCCCTCTTTATACCTTTTATAGGTGCCCTCACACAATTATATGGGCTTGCTCATACCACAGTTTTGGTCAGGGGGACATTAGTGAACATGATACAAGCAGAGATTTGACATATACTTCCACACTGAAAGAACTCTCCCTGTTGGAACTCAGTAGCCATGTTGTAAGTTTGTCCTAGCAACCTTACTGGAGACAAGTTATGTGGAGGGGTCCTGGAGGATACAATATCACGTGGAGAGCTAGCAACAATGACAGTAACCAAAGCCCCCTGGTGACAGTCAGTTCCAAGGCCCAGATATGTGAGAGAGACCTTCTTGAATCTTCTGGCTCAGTCAACTTTTTTTTTTGTTTAGATCAGTTACATTTTTAAAATTGATGTGTAATTGACATAACTAGCTCAGCCTATTTGGATACATGCAGTCTCAGAGTGACCCCAGTGGACAGACACTAAATGGAGCAGAAAAAGAGCCCAATCAACTTCAGAAACTCGGAAACTAATACATTTCTGTTGTTTTCAGGCACTAACTTTTGGAGTGGCTTATTATTGAGGAATAGAGGAGAAACATCACGTAAGATTTGATAAATTTTTCTTTCTTGCATAAAATCATGACATTAAAAGCCAAAATAAGTATGCATTCCTTTTATTTTGCTGCTGTTTATTTCCAAAGTACTTTGAAATCTTTATTAAAATATAGAATGGAGACCTTTTTCACACTCTCCCTCTTTTATAAAATTTCACAGATTATCTTATTTGTAATGAAACCATTTGGCAGAACTCAAACAATTCTATTATTATTTTGATCTATTTTAAGTAAAATATTATGCAAATGTTTGTTTTCACTGCTAAGAGCTGTCACGAAAAGATTTATATTCTATGCTGATTAATAATCCCAAGGCTGTGTTTCATGCCCTTTAATAACATTTTGACCTTATTTGCTCTTTAAAAAATTTTCCTCTGCTCTCAAAGGCTGCAGTTGTGTTGAATGATTTCTCAAATGCTTGAGGAGTCGTGCTGTGTAATATTGGCTATTCTTCACAGTGTGCAACATTATATTGCATGTGTTTTACTATAGAGTGATTTTATTTTGTAGTCTTGCTAGTACCATCATATAATTAAATTGTAGACTCATGTGGTGTAAAGGTCGGGCACTTTAAATACACAACAGCAAGTGCTAGGTGGATTTTGGATTCTACTCTTTGCATGCTGAAATGTGCATAAGGAATGAAAAATCATGTATATTTCAATTGAAATTTCTAGTCTCTGAACAAGGTTTGGCAGCATCCTTTTACTATAAAGGAATTTCCCACAAATCCTTAAATTAAAAAACAGCCTCCAGGTTTTTTTTAGAATATTCACGGAAGAAACACATTCCTGTTTGATATTTTCAACCTAGTCAGGAATATGACTGTTCACTGTAGTTGGTAGCCGCTTTTTTCTTCTTAACAATTTCCCCTGTAAATACGCCTTGATTTTTGCTTTGTGGTTGCTTTCACAATAGAAATGCACTATGCCTTTCTGGTGACCAGAAATTTGGGTGATCCTAGCTGACTTATTCTTCATATGTTAGCTCTTTTAAAATGGGTACAATGACTTATAACTATTTCTAGCTTTCTTTAGAATACAAGGAAACATGTATCCATATACTAATTATATTTATTCTATGTTATCCTTGTACCGTAGAGATTCCAGAGAAATCAAAGCTTAACCAATCTTGGGTAATCTTGTTATTAGGTGGACCATGAGGCTCTTCATATAAATGGTTCTTTGTAAAAAATAAATATTCCAGTTATTCTTTGAATTAAATTTAAATGGTCCAGGTACTAATATGATGGAATAATCATATCATTCATACCTCATTACCTTTTAAGAAGAATAGCATTAAATTATTTATTAATTTACTTAGATTCTGAGAATTATCTTGGAGTAGGTATACATCTTAAAGTTTCATTTCTTTCCTTGATCATTGATATTTTTCTATCTTAAGTCTTCATAACAAGGGAATCCATGGCAAGGTTTCCTGATAAATTCTATGTATAATCCATATATGTATTTATCTGAGAAGAATGTTCAACATTTTCATTAGATAAATGCAAAGATGTTATGAATTTGATTGTCCACCTTAGGCTTTACAGCCTGAATGTGATGAATAATGATGAATAATATGCAATTTCTTTAAATTCTTATGTTGAGATTGAATATATTTCCACATTATTTTTACTATTCCTAGTTCTATCCCTTCTAAAAATTAAAAATAACTATTTTGGTTATTTTCTTACTTGTGGGTGATAGGTAATGTAAGAAAGTATTTTAGAGTAAGCCCATTAGTAATTTAATATCAGCAAGACCTTGATTTATGTGCAATGATGGATGGAAATTTTGGCTTCATCTACTTTACTCTTGATTTCCTGTAAATTATTCTTCATTTCAGTTAGTGTATATTTAATTTCTGACTGGTCCTTTTTCATGCTGTTGAGATTCTTACTAAGTTCATTAAGCCAATTTATACCAGTATTCTAAACTCTGCATCTATGCCTGGCTGTTGTGACTCAGTGGTTGAGTATCAACCCATGAACCAAGAGGTCATGGTTGATTTTCCTCATGGGGCACATGCCTGAGTTGTAAGCTTAATCCCCTGTAGGGGGCTTGAAAGAAGCAGCCCATCAATGATTCTCTCACATTATTGATGTTTTTTAAAAAGTAAAAGTCCTGGCAGATATGGCTCTCTGGTTAGAGCCTAGGCCCATTGCTTTTCTCCATTTTGTTTTAGTTCTTTTTCTGGGGTTTTGTTCTGTTTTTGTTTTTGTTTTTTTCATTTGGTACATGTTTCTTTGTTTCCTCATTGTGGTGTATGTATGTGTGTGTGTGTGTGTATTAGCTAGAGCTGCTACATCTTCCAAGCTTGGCAGAGTGGCCTAATGTAGTCAGTATTCTGTTGGGACCAGTGGCACAGCCTCCATGATCACCCAAGCTGGGGACTCAAGTTTTAGCCATTGTGTGGGCTGTGTTAACCCTCCTGTTGCAGATGAGTTTTGACTTCTGTAGGCATGTCAGTGGGAGAGATTTACCCCTGGGCTAATCATCTATAATGACTGGCTTTGACTGTAGACCACTAATCTCTTACTACTGTGGAGGATCAGCTGGGCAGAGGCTACCCCACAGAGCAGGACTTACCAGAGTAGGGCTCTGGTTCCCACTAGGTCTACCCATTGAGTGTGTCGCTTGTGAAGGTGATTGTGTGGTGGTGCTATGATATAGCCTGAAACTGTCTACCAGGTTCACTGGCTCTGAGTTTTCCTAAGAGGTTCAGGCCAAGGTCACCCACTACCTGTGCCCTTCCCAGGCCACCCAGCATGAGCTACAAAGCAATCTGCAGATGGGTGCTACTTCTGTTGAGCTTATGTGAGGCAAAACTATGAACCAAGACTGGTTGCTGTTAGTGCCAGGGCTAGGGCCACTTAGTAAGATGTATGGGGCACAAAGAGACCAAATGCTGCTTGTTTGAGAGATTTTAGAAAAATCTGAAGCATGAGACAAGACAGGCCATTCGTATGGAGAAACCACTGGTAACAGCTTGGGTGCGCCTGAAAGCTGGGTGGGGCAGGGTCTCAGGGAATCACTTGCACAACCTGTGAGTTAGGTTGATGGAGTCTCAGATATGGTGCCCACCTGCCAGCTCTATAGGGAGAGGGCTTGTTAAAGGAATGATGGTCTCTGTTAGCTCTTCTGTCCCAGAGAATGCTGCCACCCTATCCCCTAGTTCTCACTTTGATGCCAAATGTTCATTTCCTCCATATATATTTCTGGTGCCTTTCAAGCTGCTGTCCCAGTACAGGAACTCAGAAGTAGTGAGTCTGAATAAGTCTGTGCATCACTGATTTTTACAGCTAGAAGTTATGGGGGACTTCTTTTCCTGGCACTGTACCCCTGTGATGGGAAGCCTGGTATGAGGCTGGGACTCCTTGCTCCTCAGGGTGGACCTCTGTAGCTGAGATATCCCTACTAATATTAATCTGGTGTGGAACCAACCCATTCCAAGTTTCTTCCCCTCCTACCAGTCTCCATGTGGCTTCTTTAATTCCTTTGTTATAGGACTTCCATACAGACAGATTTCAGATGTTTCATTCCGTAGTTCAGTTGTAATTTTTGTGTGGTTGTGGGAGGAGATAAGTACCACCTTTAACATACTGCACTTTTGCTTGGAAGTCTAAGGTTTATTCTTAAAATAGATACAGTACTTATATTTTAATATTAATATCTAGTCATAACCTTTCAAAAATAATTACTCTGGACTGTACTTCAGGAAATATCACTAATATATGCACAAAGGTTACAGATTCTTAAAACATTTTAAACATTTACCCAGAACTGTTAGAATTGTAGAGACATACTCTGCAAAAAATATTGATTTATATGTTGTGACATTATATGTCTTTCCCATTAGATGTTTTTGCTTTTGTTACTGATTTTTGTTGTCTTTTTATTTTTATATTTTATAATACATTTTTATTGATTTCAGAGAGGAAGGGAGAGATAGAGACATCAATGATGAGAAAGAATCATTGACCAGCTGCCTCCTGCATACTCCCTCCTGGGGATCAAGCCCACAACCTAGGCATGTACCTTGACCAAGATTCGAACCATGTTCTCCTGGTTCATAGGTCAATGTTCAACCACAGAACCACACCATATATTTTTATATGCAGACTAGGGGCCTGGTGCACAAAAATTTGTGCACTCGGGGTGAAGGGAGTCCCTCAGCCCGGCCTGTGCCCTCTCACAGTCTGGGACCCCTCAGTGGATGTCCTATGATGGCCCCAGTCTGCCAGGCGCCTTTTGTGTGTGTGTGTGTGTGTATGTGTGTGTGTTGCCACTGGGGACCTGCGCCCAGCCGCATCTGAGGCTCGGAGCAGTCCTCCTGTGTGTGTCTACCTGCCGGGGGCCTGTTCCCAGACACACTGTTGAGGTTTGGAGCAGGCACCCCCTCTACGTTGATCTCTAAGACTCTTGCCCTCCCCTGCATGTTGTTCTCTATTTTGAGCTGTGGCCAGGGCTGGGTGCTGCCTGCCTCCCAAGCTTGCCTACTGCCCATCTTCCTCCATCCACCAGAAAGCAGGGAAAACCCTGCCTCATGGTCAGGCCAGCCTTTTCCTGCTCCCTGATCCCCGGAAGGGACCTGGGAAGCCGCCAAG
>PVJC01029175.1:0-22080 GCA_004026665.1 Murina feae
TTTTTTATTTCTGACTGGTTCCTGTTTATGGTTTCTATGTCCTTTTTTATGCCATTGAAGTTCGCACTAAGTTTCCTGAGCATCCTTGTAACCACAATTTTGAAATCTATATCTGGTACTTTGCTTGCCTCCATTTCATTTAGGTCTTTTTCTAGAGATTTCTTCTGTTCCTTCATTTGAGACATGTTTCTTTGTCTCCCCATTTCAGCAGCTTCTCTGTGTTTGTTTCTATATAGTAGGTAGATCTGCTGTGCCTTCCAGACTTCGTAAAATGACCTTATGCATCAGGTGTCCTATGGGCACAGTAGTGTAGCCTCCCCAGTCACCCAAACTGGGTGGTCCAGGTGCACACCTTATGTGGGCTGAGTACACCCCTCTGTTGTAGTTGCTGTTGGCACATCATTGGAAAAGATTGACTCTCAGGCTGATCATCTGCTAGAACCAGCCATGACTACAACAGAGGAGCTGCTGTGTAGGAGCCAATACCACAGAGCAGGACTCCCTACAGCGGGGCTCTGATACCCACTGAGTCTGCCCCTTGAGTGCCTCACTTGTGGAGGTGACAGCAGCCACCTCTTCTCTGCCTGGGGTTACCCAACATGAGCTACAAAGCAATCTTCAGATAGCTGCTACTTGTGCTGGGTTTGGAGGTGCCCAGAAGAGGCCAAGAAAGCAGGCCCTATTAGATTGCTTTGGCATCTACAATGATTTCTTCTTATTTATTACTACTTTTTTGTCTCCTGCCTCTGCCACCACTTTTCTTGTCTTCTCTTTGCCAGAAAATAAAAGAGGTCGACTGGCTGGCTTCTGATTCCAGGAGGAGAACTGCTGGGCATGTACTCTGCTTCCACCTGGGCTGTTGACGAGGGTAGTCCTGGGCTGTGATAAGTACTGGGAACAGAGGTCAAATAACTATTGGGGAATGGGTCAGAGAAACTGCTGCCAGGGGGTGCCGAGGAACATCCCACCACCCATTTGGGTTTTGTTTTATGAACTCTTTATTATGGAGAACTTTTATTATATAATGAACTCCTACATGCCATTATGTAGCCCACCAACTATCAATCGACAACCCTTTCTGCTCTCTCCACCTGCCAACTATTTTCCCTTTGTATTATTTGGAAGCAAATCCAAGATATGGTGTCATTTCACTCATAATCATTTCAGTAGATTTAAAAAATATAGACACTTTTAAAACATAGCCACAGAACTGTTATCAATCAGAGTATTAACCATAATCCCTTATTTTCATCAACTACCATCTGTCCCCAAAAAGTCTTATTATTTTTAGTTTATTTGAACTGGACTCCAGTAAGGCCCACTCTTTAGATCTATCACTGCTTCCTCTCCCCCATATTTTTGCTCTTGTAATATTCACTAAGGAAATACTTGTTTGTAGAGTTTCCCTCATCTGCCTTTGGCTGATGGTACTTCCACGGCCCTCTATTCTCTGTCTTTTCTCCTAATTGGCAGTTGAATCCATAGGTCACAAGATTTTCAAGCTTGGAATACAGGGCTTGCAAGCTTTTCCTTGAAGGAACAGGTAGTAAATATTGTCAACTCTGTGGACCACACAGGTCTCTTTTGCAGCTACTCAATGAAAGCAACAATCGACAATGTACAAACAAATGGGTGAGGCTGAGTTCCAATGGGATTTCAGTCATAAAAGCGAACAGCCCCTAGATGAGGCCTACAGCTGGTAGTTCATCAGCCCCTCACTGTCAATCATCAACCACCACAGGAAAGTCCTCTATTAGGCTTTGCCCAGCACAGGCCCCTGCCTACTGGAATGACATCCAGTAGGAGACTGTGGGAGCCAGCCCATCCTCGCCCATGCAGAGGAGGCATGGAGTCCTCACAGCGCTTCCCTCTTCTCACATAAACCTGATGTTCCCCTGCCACAAGGACCTCAGAAAGAAAATATTTTTTCTCTCTGGACAGGAGCAAAGCTATGGCCTAGGCCAGGGACTCTCTTGAGCAAATTGGCTGGTGACAAGGACAAGAGACTGATTTCCTTCCTTGGCACCTGTGCAGTGAAGGAGGCTGGGGAAACTGGCTGTGAGTTCTGTGGGCCCCAATTCCAGTTTCTGCCCAGTCACCAGTGCAGTCCCGGCTTTCCCAGGGCCATCCTGCCCATGCCAGGCACTCAGCACTTGGGCGCTGCCTCTGAGGGGCAGTGACAAGCAGCCCCTCTGATGGCCCGGTGGGTTTTCACCAGATGTCCTTCCTGCTTTCCTACCACAAGTCCTTTAGGCTCGCCCCTTCCACCAGTTGCCTAGACTGCCCAGCAAGCCCACCTCTCCTGCCTCCGTAGCCAGGACCCCTGCTGTCAGCATGGACCATGGGAAGGCTGGGCTGCCAGGGGAAGCCTGAGGAGAGGCCTGGAGAGGCTGTGGTTGGCATTTCCAATGAGGTGTCCTCAACAGGCTCCAGGATTTTCCTGGGGTGCATCTGCCCAGGTGCTGAGGTTGCTAAGGACAAGCCAGATCCAGATGGGCACACAGTGGGCAGGGACCCTGCAGTGCTTTCCTCCCCAGGGAAGCTGGGGCCAGGGGTGATGGAAAAGTCCAACTCGTGCACTGGTCCATTCCCTGCACCCTCTGGACACCCCAGCCTTGTGGTCCCTCCCAAGGACACACCAGGCCGAGCAGAAGGACTGCTGCACTCAGAGTCCTCACAGAGCCTCCAAGCCGACACCTCACATCTCACCCGAGTCCTTTACTTCTCTGAGCCCCAGTTTCTTCCCCTGCAACTGGAGGGTGTCTGTCTTGGCCCCAGAGCTGCCATGAGGAGGGTGGGTGAAGGTGTGCATGATGCCGTTTCCTAACCCACACACCCTCTCGCCTTTCCGGGATGCTCTGAGGAATGAGAGGCCCCAGGACTGGCCAAGCCTGGTGCCCCCCAGCCCTCAGCAGGAGGAAAGTGCTTGGGCAGAGAGAACTGGCCCAGGCCAGGGCCGGCACAGGCGTGGCCTCTTCCTTCTGTCAGGGGCCTGGACTCAAGCGTGGTCTTTCCTTGACCCACCTTTACTGCAGCGTCTCATTGGCACCAACGTGAGCTGTGAGAAGAGCTCTGGGCTCCAAGGTCAGAGTCGGTCATAAGGCAGTTTTGCTGTGACCTTGTAGGCCCAAGGTCAGGGCTCAGCCTGAGTGAGACCTGGGGGAGGCAGCAGCCCCACGAGGCCTGGCCTGGGTTCTCCTCCGGGGCAGCTAAGTGAGCAGCCGTGGGGCTGAGACCTGCAAGGCAAGGCTGGGACCCCAGTGTCCCCAGCAGCTTAGCCCTCTTTCTGGCAGTACCTGCAGTTCTGAGTGGGCCTTTGGGCCCCTGGCTTTTGGGGGCATCTGTGGTGACAACTGCCTTAGCCCCACAGAGCACGAACTCACCCTCACCGAGTGTACAGCAGCCGCCCTCATAAGGATTAAAGAAGCAAGGGTCTCGTTATCCCCCGGCACACAGCAGACACAGGCTGGAGCTCCTAAACTCCGGGTTCTCCCATTCAAGCAGAACTCAACCTGGATCATTTTGTACGTCAGGAACCTCTTGTGACTGAACTCATCATTGCACATTAATCCACTGACGTAAACCGATTCCACCCCCCTCCTCCCTGACCCTGAGGAAGGGAGGGACAAGGTGCCTTTCTGGGTCCCCAGGAAGCCTCCACTGGGGGCCCCTCCAGCAGCCCAGCTCAGCAATCTGACCTCAGGTGCCTGTGAGCGACTTTCCTTGGCCTGGGGGAGGCCAGGGGGAGCCCAGGAGCTGGGAGGAGGGGTGAGTGCTGCTCTTCAGCGGGGTCCCGGCAGGGGTGAGCTGGGATGCACTGCCCGCTGCAGAGCCCAGGCAGGGGAGCTGGGGAGGCTGTGGTGTCTGGAACTCTCACTCTTTAATCAGTAGGAAGAACTGAACATGATCAAATTCAGTTCTATTGATTTCTTTTCAGAACATATTCAATTTGCACCAAATGAAAAATACCCTTGAATAGTGTGCTGCCCTGTGGAGCTGCCCTGGGGCCCCACCAGGCCTTTATGGGAAAAGGGAGGCAGCCCCAGAGCCCAGCCCTGGTGAGCAGAAGGAGCTGAATCCGGGGACATGTTCAGAACCCAGAGGACTGGGGCCTTGCTGTCTCCAGGGTGCACCTAGGAAACTTGAACCTGATGTGACCCAAGGAGGCTGGGCTTGGTCTTACGAGCAGCACTGGGAAGACTAGGACCCAGGATGGGAAATGAGGGATGCCCAGGGACGCTGGGGGTGTCAGTCAAGCCTGGCCCAGGTCAGAGCAATCGCATTGCCTGGGGAGAGCACAGAGGCTCTCTGGAGGGAGCAGCCCGTGGCTTGTGTCGGCTGCCTGTGTCCCCAGGCTCCAGCAAGGCTGGCACCTGCCATCAGTGACCCCCAGTCATCAGGTTCTGGTGTTGCAGAGAGCAACCAGTCACCCGGAGCAGACACGGCGGGGCACAAACACGGGTCTTTTCATCGAGTGGAGAATAGAAGGGACATCCAGTGAGAAAGGACAGACCTACGACGGGGCCACACAGCCCAGCCTGGCAGCCAGAAAAGGCTTCCTAGTGAGGAGGTGCTTCCAAGGGCAGAGGGTGGAGTGAGGGTTGATAAGGAGGGAACAGCAGGAATAGGCCTCTGAGGCCAGAGGCACCTGCTGCACAACAGGACTGACAGGCCTGGGGCAGGCAGGGAAGTAGGAGAGCAGGGGAGCTGGTGTCTGGCTGCAGTGGAAAGAAGGCCCCTGGGAGAGGGCCTAGAGGCATGTGTCCTTTGTGTACAGTGAGGCTGCACCCCTTTTTTACTATGAAAAGCATCAAAGACAGAAGTTGGAAGAGTTGAAAGAACAACACAGGCACACCCGGACTGAGCTCTGCTAACATTTTCCATTTTTGCCCTGCTTCCCTCTCTCCTCCTCCTCCTGTCTCTGTGTGTGTGCACATGCACACGCGTGCGCACACACACACATGCACACATGCACACATGCACACATGCACAGACATTGCTACTAAACAATTGAAATTGAGGTGTAAATATCATAACACTTCGCCACTAAGTGTTCCAGCCTGCATCACACAGAAGTGCAGGTGTTTCCTCATACAGCTACAATGCCATTGTGACACCCTAAGGAAACTAAGAATGATTCCGAATATCATGCCAATTTCACTCCATATCAAGAACCTATTTTATGGCTTTTTAAAAGCCCAGGTCAAGCTAAGACCACGCTGCCATTTGGCTCCGCCTCTGTGATCTTGTCGGACGAGAACAGCCCTTCTCAGGGGTTGGCTTTTTGAGGAATCCAGGCCCAGTGTCTCCTGGACAGCGCCTGCCTCCCTTGTCCTCCTGATGCTGTTGGCCTTGCTCCTCTGTCCCCTGTATGTCCTGTAAACTAGAAGCCTGTGACCTGGTTAGATACTTCTTAGCCCATCTGGGGAGACTCCCCCACTGGCAGGCATGTCCTTGGTTAGGTGCTGACCACAGATCTCCACTGATGGCTTCCTGGGGACCCAGAAAGGCACCTTGTCCCCCCCTTCCTCAGGGTCAGGGAGGAGGGGGGTGGAATCGGTTTACATCAGTGGAGATCTGTGAGGGTTTCATTTCCCGTCCCCTCTATTATACTAACAGAGCTGGGCCCAGCAGGAGCTTCCAAATTGGGATGTCAGCATGCCTCACAGGGTCGGAGGATCAGGGCCTCCACAGACACCTGCCCAGGGACACCTGCCCAGGGACATCTGCCCAGGAACAGGTGGAGGCTGACATCCAGCTGTGTCTCTCCAGTCTGGCCCCTGGTGGGCGGCTGGCTTGATCCAGGGAGGGCCTGATCCGACGAGATGTCCTGTCAACTGTCCGCCATACCACTGGCTCTGACACCCCTGGTCTCCCCTGAGGTCAGGAGACTTGAGGGCCCAGTCCGCCATCCTTGCTGGGCACTGAGAGCCCGGGGCAAGGTGGATGCCCTGGCAGGAAGGGGTAGCCTGCAAGGCCAGGCCTCCCCACATGGCGAGACCAGATCTGAGGGGCTGTGTGGGGCGGGAGGCCAGGTTCTCACCTCCCACCGTGATGCCCTGGGCTAGCCCTGAGTGATTAGAAAGGACCCCTGAGATTTCCTGACAGCACATGCCCGGAGTTGAGCACAGCCCAGAGGAATCCCAGGCCCTTGGTCATGGAGCTGTGAGAGCCAGTGCCTCAGCCCCTTGCAGGCAGCCCCGCCTCTGCAGACCCCCCCTCCCCTCTCCACCCCCCTCATCCGAGTTACCTTCCTGCACCAACACCAGCTCAGAGCCACCTTGGGGAGGACAGAGGCATGGGCACAGGCATGCCTGGGAGCAGAGGGCAGAGGGAGGCCCAGGTGGGCCAGTGCCTGCCCTGTGGCCAAGTCGCCAGAGCCTGCCAGGTCGCCCTGAGCCACGGAGACAGTGAATGATTCGCTTCCCCTGCCAGTAACCCCAGTGTGAACTGGAGCTGTCAGGGCCAGCAGAGGCAGCCAGCAGCCCTGGTCCTTCTGAAGTCCGGAGAAGAGAACCCCAAGTCAGGAGCAGGGGAGCTCCACCTCATCTTATGGATGCAGAAACCGAGCTGGGGCCTTGCTGAGGAACCCAGAGCAGTTCAAAGCCAGGACTACCCCACCCCCACCCCACCCCCACTCCAGTTCAGGTTTGCATGGCTCCTCAGTCCCTGGGGACACACACAGCCCGAAAGGTGCCCTGTGACCAGGAGAGCGCTGGCAACGGCCTGGCAGGGAGCAGGGTGCAGAATGCACGCTTTCTGGGCAGAGATGGAAGCTTTCTCATCGTTTCAGAGCCATCCACGCCTGGGATCTCATCTTCCAAACGACAGGCAATGCAGCACCTCGCGGCGTAATGAGGCCGGTTAGCAGGCTGTGTCCAGATGGTTGCAGCTCGGCCCTATTGATTAGCATTCACTTCGGGGACACATTATGGGCAGATGAGAAATTCCTGACAGCTTGATGGTTGGGATCCCCGTTCCCCAACATGTCCAGGGGAGGGAGATGGCTTCCCCGCCCACCAGCCTCCCCCTGGCGACATCCCCGCTGAGGCCAGCGATGGAGGGAGGCTGGGCTGCGATGGCCGGCTCCCAGCGCAGAGCGCCGGAGCTTCCTGGCAGGCAGGCCTGGGTTAATGCAGCCCTCCCATCTCAGCTCCACTGGGAGCTGCTGATCTGTAGTTCAGCCGCCAGCTCTCCCTCCTGACGGGGGACAAGATTGATACAGGGCTGCGCCCTGAGAAGCAGAGCTGTGGGGGCAACTCGGGAGGGAAGGGAGGCTGCGTGTCCCTGCCAAGGGCGAAGGCTGGGCCCAGGGCCAGGCACTGCTCCCTCTGGAGGGAGGCGAGGGCGGGCTGGGGCCAGCCTCTGAGGGTGGAGGCTGGGAGTCAGGTTCACACCACCACTCCATCTTCCTGCACCGCCGATGGTCATTCATCTCTGAGCCCGGTTCCCTCCCGCAGGAGAGGGGGATGGCGACCTGGTGTCCCTGGTGAGCAGGGAGGGAATCCACCTAATGGGGAGAGCGCTGAGGAGGCGCGTGCAGCAGGCTCACCTGTTATGGAAGCTCTTATTCTTAGGAGGCTGAGGGAAGGCCAGGGGGGTTGGCTCTGCCCCGGAGACCCCAAGAAGGCAGGTGTCTGGCCTGTGGCAGCCCCTCTCCATCAGATCTTTCTGGCAGGAATGTCAGCTTCCCACAGACACCTGGAGCCAGAGCCCCTGCAGGCACTCTGGCCAGGGCTGGAGGCAGCTGGGCATGGCCCTGTCCCTGAGCCTTTTATCTGTGGGACTGCGCTGGGAGCTCTCTTCTTCACATTTTTTTGGGGGGCAGGAATGTAAAAATCCCGATTTCACTTTCCCCTTCGAAAGCCCGGCATAGCGCATGGCCAGTGCCTAACCAATGAGCAGAGTGAATAGAGAGCTGGGCAAGTTTCATTGTCTTTAAACTTCTTACACGCCACATAGAGCTTGCGATTGACCGCGTGCTCACTTCCCTCGACCACTCTGTTGTCCATTACCCCTGGGGGAGGCAGGCCAGAAGCCAAGGTCACTGTGGTACAGAGCACAGGCAATTGCAGACTGTGGAGAGGATTCGGGAGCCCGGGCGCTAAGGGGTGGCTCCCCGGGTCAGAGACCAGGTCCAGGGGAGGGGGATGTGGTGGTGGTGGGGAGGGGGGAAGTGCCTGGGCTCTCAGAATAGGGTTCCTTTATTTCTTCCTTATCAATTTTATTAGTTTTTAAAAAAATATATGCTTTCAGTCTTATTTATGCTCTTGTTTTTTAATGGTTTTAAAGCAATTTGTTACTTACCTTTTCTGTTTTTTATTTTAAATATTTTAATTAAAATCTTTTATTCTGTTCAATTCATGCATGCAGTGCTATTCACTTTCTTCTAATTACTGCTTTAGCTGCATTCCACATGGTTTGATAGCCATTTCTTGCCCGACAACGCAGAATGACTTGAAGTTTCCGTCCTGATATCAGTCATTTAGGAGCTCACTCATCCAGTTCCACGCACACTTTCCTGTACGTGCTTCTTAATTGTTGATTCCCAGTGACTGCCCTGTGTCAGAGTGTGGGCCGTGAACTTTCAGGAGATTCCCTTTCCTTTTACTTACTATTTTCTTCTGTCTCCTTGACCTATTCATTTCTGATTTTAAAAATGTTTTAAAACTTCCACTGAGGTGGCAAATTTGTCAGTTTTATGTAAATTCTTGAGAATTTTCAAGATGATGTTATTAAGTTTTGGTCAGTGACTCTATGGTTGACCTAACTGTAGTGTCACTCGTTGTCCTTAGGAACGTGTGCTGCCTTGCAGTCTGTTCTGTCTGCTGCTAGCAGTCCTACGTCAGCTTTTTGGGTGTTTTGGTCTGGGCAGGATTCCTGCTCTGTCTTGTATCCCTCCACCTTTTGCTAGGATCTGCTCTCAGGTGCATTTCACTCATGGGGAGCCAAGTTCTGCCCTGTCACAGGGACCTACCTGGTCCTCAGGCCTCAGGAGCAAAGCCCCCAGGAACATCTTTGCTTCTGTTGGCACTCCACGCACACTTGTGCACTTCACACTTCTCACACATCCTCTCACTCACAGGGACTCTCGCTCACACTCACACACATCCTCTCACTCACAGGGACTCTCTGTCACACTCACACACATCCTCTCACTCACAGGGACACTCGCTCACACTCACACACATCCTCTCACTCACAGGGACACTCTCCCACACTCACACACATCCTCTAACTCACAGGGACTCTCTCTCACACTCACACATGAACAACAACTCCTTGAATGTCATTGTGTTCAGGAACTTGATAATATAGTTTATTAGCTTATGTTAAAACTGGTTTTGTTATACTTCTTTTCCCTTACAATTGCAAAACCTGTCACCGACATTAATTGAGGATGTGTGGCTCAGCTGGTTGGCGCAGAGACATCCTGTGCACCACAAGTTTGCAGGTTTGACTCCAGGTCAGGCCACACACTTAGGGTGCAGGTTTCATCTCTGGTCGGAGTGCATACAGGAGAGAACAAATACCTCTCTCTCTCTCTTTCTCTCTCTCTTCCCCACAAAATTAAAAAACAAACAAACATATCACCGGGTAACGTTTAAAAAATAATTTAAAAAATTAAAAATAGCTCCTGGTTTCTACTTGGGCATTACAGACCCTGGTGAGATGAAGGTGACTGCAATGAACAGTCCATCACACACAGAGCGGGGACCATACTGAGTGTCTAGGCCCAGGCCCCCTGTGTGACCTCGCAGGCTGGGTGAAACTCCTCTCTCAGGGGCCTTTGTTTTCCCTGCACTGCGGCTCCTCTGAGGGCATTTCCTGCTGGAGGAGAAGTGCTCCCTGGGGGTGGTTGTTAGAAGGGTGTTAACTGCAGAAGGTACAGGAGGGACCTTTGGATAGAGTGGCCAGCAGCAGAGTCTGAGTCCCCTATCAGTCAGCCGCACACCAGGGACACAGGACACTCGGTCCTGCCTCCAGGCAATTTAATTAAGCAGCATTGAGCAGCCACCAACATGACATCATAGTTCCTGGAAACGGGATTGTAGCCATAACTCTAGCAACTCTCTGTGTCCTTCCAGAGGGCTGGAAGTTTTCCATGTGCATTTCCATGTGCATGTCCAGTTCTCCGGCTTTCAGTTACCTTCCCACGGGTGGGCCTCCCTGGGTTAGGCCCACCTGCTTGTCAGCGGGCCTCCCGCCTCACTGAGGTCCCACCAGTAATTAAGCCTTTTAAGAGCTGTGGGAGCTTCGATATCAGTAATTCAATCTCCCCTGTTTACTGCTCTCTGCCATTAGTAGAGCTGAAGCAAAATGCTTTAATTAAAAAGATTGGCAATAAGTTGGTGTAATGCCATCATCTGCGAAGGGTGCCTTCTAGAAAATGTCATGACATCTAATGGATGTGATTGCTCCGAGGTGAGAAGCAGCAGGTGGAGTGGGAACAGGAAGTGGGAAGAGGGGCTCCTGTTAGGGCCAGAGCCACGAGGTGGAAAGCCAGGTCTCTATGGGTTCCACGGGGCTCTTTCTACTCAGAAATTCCATCTTGCACCTTTGCCACTATGTCCCTGGGTTTGGAGAGCCCACACCCCTGGCTGGGTAAGCCAGGTGGGCCTGTCACTGACCATACCACCTGGGCTCACAGTCCAGCCTGGAGCAGAGGAGGAGCCGAGCAGCAGCTCACCTCAGAGCAAGCCAGGGAGCCTCGCTGCCTCCAAGCCGTGCAGGTACTCAGAGGAGCAATGGAGGCTCCTGGTGAAGGCACGGTGTGCTGCCATCCCATACCCTTCCCCGTGCAGCGATGACTGTGGCCAGGGACGCCTGTATTGCTACCTGGCCTCAGTGATGGCCAGGACACCCTGGGGACTAGAGGGCTGGCTCGGAGAGCAACCTTGGGAGCCAACATGCTGCAGGTCTCTCAGCTGCTGCAGAACTGAGCAGAGCAGGAGGCCACACCTGCTCCGGGTGGCTCCAAGAGCAGATGTTCGCTCAGCGTCTCACTATGGGGGCAGATCCGCCTGAAGAAGGAAGGCCCCGGAGGGGGTGAAGGAGGAGAGACCTCATGGACAAGCCCATGGGATTCTGCGTCTCACTTCCTCATCTGTGAGATGGGAATAAAAATGTCTTTCTCTCACAGTTGGGGCAGAGGAAGATGAGGGCCCCCTGCCAGGCAGATGCTAGGGTTCCCAGGGCAGAGGGGCCTCTGACAGAGCGGGGCACAAACTGCTGGATGTCGGGGCTTGAGCACCAGGAGAAGAGAGGGGAAGCCAAAGACACGGGTGAAACAGAGACCTTGAAAGCAGGTACAGCCCTGAATCCTCACACAACAGTGCTGTGGGCTGGCCTGTGCTTCCTGGGACTTCCTTGGGCCAGGATAGCGAGAAGCTAGGGCAATCCTTTGACAAGTGGAATAAAGGAAACGGAGACAAAATAATGAAGTGAGGCCAAACAATTTGAGCAATTCACAGCCAGCTAATTATCACCAGGTTCTATCTTCTCTAACCCAGGATACTTAGGATCAAATGGTTATACATTCTACACCGACCTGGGGCAGACTGGTCCCTCTTCCACGACATTCTTATAAATAGAACTAATCAGGAACTAACCCTGACCCCCCTATACACACATTTTGATGAATCAACATATTGAAGGACACACCCGGAAAACTAATGCATGTTCTACTAAGACCCTCCCCTAGAAATCCCTCTGGCCAAAGAAAGATAAAATAAACCTCAAAACAAAGAACTTGGCATGCTCTCTGCTGTTTTCCCCTAACCTGTAAGGGACCTCATAAGACTTACAACCAGGGGAGCAGCAGGCAGCAGCAGCTAGTCCCAGGCTTAACCCCTGAATCTGTCTCCAAGCCCTCTTTTTCTTTCTCTTTCCTGTTGCTTCTTCTACCTTAAACCCTTCCTTTGTTTCACTGTCCCCATTTAATAAATATATTCTCAGAATCACCAGGACTTGTGTTGCAAGATTTTTCCTCCATGAAGTCAAGAACCCACACACTACTGGCTGGCCCAAGGCAGACTGCCCCCAGGCCGGACCCCGCCTGGTAACTCCCTGAGCCACAGCTCAAAGTGGAAAGGGAACTGAAGCCTCAGGGAGGGAAGCCGAGCCTCCCTATTCTGGCCATTCAGAGTTCGGTTCTGCCATACCTTACCCCAGCCTGCCAGAGCAGGGGCTCTATTCTGCTGGGTCCAGGCTAGGGGCCACTCTTCAAGAGGTGGCACTTGAAGAATGGGAGGTAGGGGCCCTGTACACAGGACAGATGACTTGTAAGTAGAGGCTGAGCCACTTCTAGATGGGACTTCAGGCCCAACAGTGATGAATGACACAGGAGAGCAAGTGGCACTTGGTGCCATCTCCTCTGTGCTCAGCAAGTTAAGGATGTCTGGTACCCAGCATCCTCCACTGTGACCAGGACCACCTCACTCCCCACTCGGTGTTGCTACCCTGGGTGTTAGGAATGCCCACTTCCACTCCAGTTCTGAGAGTCATCCCCGAGTGGGGACAGTCTGGTGGAGAGCAAAGCTGTCTGCAGGTGGGGAGGGGAGCAGGCCAGGGCCCAATGCCTGCAGCTTGTCTGATGCGGCTGAGAGTGCTCTTTATCAGCAGCCAACAGGGCGATCGATCACGCCCCGCTGCTCTGGTGTGGAAGGACAATAAAGCAGATATTGACTCGGTCCTAATCTGGCATGTCTGAGCCTCGGGCCATGTAATAAAGTCCTATGAATGATGGTCCAGATGCACCGGGGGCAGCCCCTTTCTGAACAGGAGCAAGATAAGAAAGTGCCCTGGTTTGTTCAATTGAATGGAACAAGCATTCGGAGAGCCTATTTGGTCAGTGCTGTAGGGCATACAGATGAATGAGATCCAGTCCAGCACTTTCTGGTCTGCAGGCGAGTGCATGGCCCCGCCCTGGCTGGGTTCAGAGGGACAAGGTGGCATATGTATGTCCTGGGGTCCTCTTAGGGGTCTAGACTCAAGGTAGGAGAAGGGAAAGGGAGGAAAAGGAAGGGAAGAGAGAAGAGGGGAAAGGAGGGGAGGGGAGGGAAAAGGAGGGGAGAGGAGTGGAAGGGAAGGGAGGGGAAGAGAAAGGAGGGGAAGAGAAAGGAGGGGAGGGGGGAGGGGAAGGGAAAGGAGAGGAGAGGGGGAGGAGAAGGAAAGGGAGAGGAGAGGAGGGGAGAGGAGGGGAGGGGAAGGAGTGTGAGGCAGGGAGAGCTATGTGTATCTATAGAGGAAGCACCAGGCCTAGCCAAACCCAGGAGGAGCAGGTGCCCCGAGCTTTTGCAGACAAGCCCTGACAGGTGACAGCTCCCGCTGTACCCACTCCTCTGCAGACTTCACCTCCTCTCCCTCCGGCAGAGGTCGAAGACCCCCAGTGTCTGTGCTCACTCTGTGATCTCCTTCAGTCTCCCTGTCCTTTGCCATCTCCCACTGGCAGCTCAGACCCATGCCCGTGCTCCTACCGCCCGCCTCTCTGGGCACCATCGCCCTGGCCCCACTCTCTAGCTCCACCTCCTCAGCTCCAGACTCTTGTGCCAACTACACACTCTGTGTCTCCTGGGTGCTTACAGTATCTGGTAGCCAGGGCCCAGAACTGGACCGGATTCACCCCATATCTCCTCTCTGTCTGAACTGACCCTTCTCTGCTACTCAGATCAAAATCCCTTTGAGTCTCCCCCACCCCACCTCTGTATTTCCTTAGTCCCCACATCCAATCCAAGGCCACGTTGGTGCCCAGCTCCAGAATACAGAGCATGCCCTCACCTGGACCCCTCCCTCACCTAGACCCCTCCCTCACTGGGGGCCCTCCCTCACCTGGACCCCTCCCTCACCTAGACCCCGCCCTTACCTGAACCCCTCCCTCACTGGGGGCTCTCCCTCACCTGAACCCCTCCCTCACCGGGGGCCCTCCCTCACCAGAGCTGATTACTCTGTCTCCTCAGCTGCCACCTTAGTCCAACCACACTCTGCTCCACTCCTACCCAAAGAGAAGTAACCTTTTGAAGTGTCGCTGTGGTCCCATCGCTTCTCAGCTGAGTCCACCAGTAGCTGCCCCCTCCTCCCTCCCCTGCACAGCACCTACAGGACCTTGCTCACCCTCCAATTTCATGTCCTCTCCTGCCTCAGATGGTCCAGCCACTGTCGCTGTTGCCAACCTCACATTTGTCCAGTCTCTGCACCTTCTGTTTAGGACCCTTTATCCTGCATCCCTGCAAGCTGCCTCCCTTCCTCCACTCAGACAGTCGGCGGCATCTTCTCCAGCCCAGCCAGAGGCCCCCTCATGGAGTCCTCAGTGCACCTTACTGCTGCCTCAGCTGAACCAGTTCATGTACCACCCACACACTGACAGCTGTCTCCTCCGACACCCGGACATGTCAGCGTCTGACTCACCGGCTCATTCGCCCCTGACACCAACGGAGAGCCTCAAAGGTGCTCAGTGCCCCAAATGTGCCGACCGAAGGACCTCTGCGCCCCAGTTTCCTCATCTGCAATATTTCGGACATCTTTGCTGTGGCTGCTATTAACGTCAGGAATGTTGAGCTGCTCAGTCTGTTAGGCAATGCAGTCAGGGAGGCTAGGGAAGGCAGATGTGCCTTAAACAGAGTCCTCTTGTTTCTCATGCCTGCCTGTCATTTCCTCCCTCACTTAGCTGTGCCCTGGATCAGCCTACTCCTCAACCACCATGACTGGGGTCTGGGGGATGGCAGGGGCGGCACCGTGGAGGGTCCTAATGATCCCCACTTCCATGTGTGCCACATGGAACCCAGGGCCAGACCCATCTCCGAAATCCCTGATTTGATTTGGCTTTGACCTCCTGGCCCTTACACCCATATCCTGGGGCCTGTCTCTTCAGAGGATAATTGTAGGAAGTAATTCTATTTGAGGAACAGTTGCTCCAGCAATATGCTGGTGCACTCAAGGCTAATGGGTCCAGCATCCGGGCACACTGAGGACATGTTTCAGCACAGCGTAGGCTGTTCTCCGAGGTCTGCTTGCCCATCGAGGCTCTGCTCTCACCGAGCCACAGCAGACAGGCTGAGAACTCGTGTGGAGAGAGGAGGAGGCTCGGAGATGCTGTGTGCCCTCGGCAGTTTCAGCAGGACATGGCCTTGGGCAGGTGCTCTGCGTGCTGACCTCATCTAACCTCAGTCCTTGCAAGACTCCGACTGTTAGCCCATTTTCTAGGTGAGGACATTGAGGATGAGGAAGATGAGGGAACATGCCCAAGTCCACACAGCTGGTGAGTAGGGAAGCTGGGAACGCTCCAGGAAATGAATCATGTGCTGCCCCACACCCACTCTCCTCTTTCTGACTTAGGTTCCCACTTCTACCTGGCTCATGGCACTGCCTCCTCATTGCCCTCCCTGCATCCCATCTCCCCTCCGATCTACCCGCAACTTCACTCTCTAAATGCACAAATCATATTGTCATTCACCCACCCCATTAACCTCTTCACTGCACTGCAGGAGATGCTGGGACTCCCTTGCCCTGCCTCAGTACCCCTGTGACTAGTCCCTGCCCGCCTCAGGCCCACCTCCCCCGCCCCCTCATGGTAGGCCGCTGTGGGCCCAGCCACACCACCCCATTCAGCCTTCTATTCAGGCCTCCCTGTCCTGGTACCTGCTGCTCCATGGTGGTGAAAAACCTTCCTCATCCTTAGGAAGGATTCCCCCAGCATCTCTTCCCCCAGCCGATGTCCCAGGACTGGCTGGGGAGGAAGATCAGAACAGGGAACTCTTGAAGACCTACTGGAAATCAGTGGCAGTGGCTGTGCCTGGGCGTTGGGTCGGTGAGCCTGCTGTGATGTTTTTGCCCCGGGGCCTGTCCCTGCCTCCTCACAGGGGCAGCACAGCACCAGCATGCAGCTACTCCTGCCCCTCGAGGTCAGTCCTAGGGACCCAGGAGGACTGTGACCTGGGGCAAGAGTGTGGGAAGCTAGGAAAATTCCTGGGCAGGTGGATTAGGGAAACTGAGACAAGATCATGAAACAAGGCCAAACAATTTAAACGGATGCGGCAGCTAGTGAATCGCTTTGTCTTCTCCACCAGAGGACATTGAAGAGCAAATGGTTTATGCCTCCCCTCCCTAACCAGAGGAGACACAGCTGGAATCACTCTGGTTGGGAGACTCCATTAATGCCAGTTGTGCCAGCCAAACCCAAGGAGAAGTGAATTCAGATAACAAAAACCCAACGAAAGCCAGGCAAAGCCTTGAAGAAAGTAAAACAGTAGAGAAGACCAGAGAATAATCCCAAACTCCCTATGGGCTGCTTCTGAAGCATCAGCATATTAAAGATGATCCTGAAAAGCTGATGAATACCCTGCTGCACTCCTCCCCTAAGATTCTCACCCGCAGAGGAGAGACCAAACCCTCAAGACAAAGGGTGTCAGTGCTGGCTGCCCTAGAGCACGCGTAGGCCCCTTCTCGGGCATGAACACTTTACTTCCTCCTAAACTCTAAGGGTCCCCAGGAGACTTGCAACCAGGGGAGCAGTGGGCAATGGCAGCTCATCCCGGACTTATCCCTCCCTGACCCTGTCTCCAAGGCCTTTACTCTGACTTCCCAGTGAGCTGAGAGCAGCCCCGCCCTGGCTCACTTCTGTCCTTTGAGGCTTCTAGGGAGACAAAGCAGAGCACCGCCTGGGCTCCCTCCTGTTGCTTCTTCTCCCCTCAGAGCTTCCTTTGTTTCACTGCCCCAGCTGTAATGAACGTGCCCTCTATATCGCCTGGGATATACTCACATTGTGAATTACTTTCTTCGCAAAGTCAAGAACCCACACACCACAGGCTGGCCTGAGACACACCAGCTCCAGGCCCAGGACTGTCCCATAATAATGGGACCAGGGCACCATGCACAGGCCAGTCACACAGGGGACCTAATGCATGTATCACCCCAAGGGCTGTTTCTGCCTCAGTGGACATCCCCAGAGAGCCGGCACCTTCGCCATTGTGAAGTGAGGGGCATGTCTGTGCCTTGGACCATAGTAGTGGGAAGGCAGCCTTCAGACACCTGCCCGCTGCCACACATCCAAGCCCTTGCTCCCAGGAGAGCTGTGTACCGCAGACCCTGGAATTAGTCCCCGGAGGGGTGAACTCTCTGCCTGTCACTGTTGAGGAATGACTTTCTTTCTCCCCACAAACCAGCAAATTAATTCATGCCATCTATTTTCCTGACTTAGATCAAAGGTTGTCAAATCCCTTTACCCACTTAATGATCTGTAATATACCTTTCCATTTCCTGACCAGGCTATTAGATGAAATAGAGTCATAATAGCCTCCCAACAGCATCTGTGCACCTGTGTGCATGTACAGAGTCAAGCAGGAGACCCTATAATTCTTTTCAAGAGATTCTACAAGCCAGGACTCAAGCCATATGGTATTTTTGGTCCCAAATAGATACTGTGGTTCATGGAAAACTGAAAATATATGACATATGTGCTACTACTGCCCCTGGCATGTCCATGGCAGACATTATTAATCAATTATAGATACTCTTCACAGCTGAATTCAGACATGGTTTTCCTACACAGCCATTGACAGCTAATATCAGTCCCCGCCTAGACAAGGAAACCTCTTGATTATCCAGACAAAAGAAATTCATTGATGGTTCTTCACACACTGCCTCCTCCCCCCCCCCCCTTTCTTTTGGTTTCTTTTAGTGTAATTGTGGCTTCTCAGCATGGATAAAAGTAGGTGAGCCTCTTCCAGGCTGTTCAAGTGGCACAGCCAGGAGAAAGCAGTCCCAAGCCTGCCTTGGGGGACCACCCAAGCATGGTTGTGTAGACCACCCAAGCTCCCAGGCATGAAAACACCTTGCTGACAAGGCCAGGCCATTGGTAGTCAGCAGCAAACAAGTTGATTGTAAGAAGATACACTGAGGCACCAGCCACCCTCCACTGGTGTCATGACATCAGAGAGTGAACATCAGGCTGACAGTCCCAGCTGGGAAAAGCACATGGCCACCCATCCTGCCGGACACTGGTCTGCCCCACTCTCCTCTGCTGAGACCTCTCAGTGTTTTAGCTCTCGCTGGGGAAATTGTTCTCAGTGGAAAGGGAAAGGCACTCCCAGTGCCACAGGGGAGCTGGCTTGTATAGACAGAAATCCCTTGCTTTGATTGGCTCATCCTCAAGCAAATGAGGACTCCAAATCTTGGAAGTTTAATTGGTCCAAAAAGCCCTGTCCTGGTTGGTCAAAATGGAGCTGCTCTGATTGGTTGGTGAATATGTTGATAAGAATATAACTACACAGTCCTGATTGGATGGGGAAAGCCTCAGTCCTATTGGTTGAAACAGGATTCCAGGAACTCCTTTATAAAGGCTAGCTCAGCTGGCAGAAAACTCCTTGCAGGCAGGCAGTGCAGGCTTCTCCCTGAAGTGTGGTTTTGTGTGGGTTCCCTGTGTAGAAATGGCTGCTGGGCGCTATTTTTGTCTTTTTAATTTGAGCCACCAGAAGCCCTTTTTAATAGGCATCTTCTTCCTCGGTGCCTATGCTCTGAACTGGCTGCATTGGAGGCAAGCTGACTTGCCACATGTCCCTTTGTCGCCCAGACTCTCCTGGACCCTGGTAGTTTTCAGCGTGGTCTTCCTGAACCTTCAGCCACATTCTCTGAGGCAGTGAGGTTCGCTTCCCTCACCCCTGCCTCAACCTGAGCCTTTTAAGCAAATCAGCAATGTAATTATTGATCTGTAAGAGAAAAGAAATTAATACAGCCTCCCACATCCTTTGTACATAAGAGTATTTAACAATGAACTCTGCTTAAACTTCATAAAAGCCTCTTCAGCAAATCAGCACACCGGTATTGATCTGGAGCCCGCCTGCAAGTCCCAGCTGTCTGCCTCGCCCACCGAAGGACCATTACTTTGTCTTGCCTGACTCTCCCTGTACATTTATGGCCTGGTGCTTCCACTCCCCCTTCTCCCAATTCCCATCATTCCACTGCCTTACAGCAAGGGCTGAGCTGCTATTCTGCTGACCTTCCTCTTCCTGGAGCCAGGGTATCGACTCGGGAACCCTGCAGGTTTTGCTGGGCTGGCACCCCGAGGCCTGGGCCTGCCTGGGAGACCCCTCTGCAATGCAGCTGGGCCCTTGACGTGTATCTTCTCATTCATCCTCCCAACAGCCCTGAGAAACAGGCTTTCCTATCTCCACCCAACAGGAGAAAACCAAGGCTCAAGGTGTAGTGACCCTCCCTGAGTCACACCGAAAGGGAGAACCAGATGCTGGAATTTGAGCCAATGGCTCAGCAACTTCCTCCTCAGAATGTGAGTCAGGGCTGGTATTGCCCACAGTAGAGAACATTGAGCCAGTTGCCCATGACACTGTGGGTTCTAGGGCTGGGTATGTTCCTGAAGAGGCCTGGTCCAGGCACCCATGGAGGTCAAGGAATCCAGCAGAGCTCAGCCAAAACACCCACTGGACCTGGCTCCCTCAGGATGACTTAGACTCTTGGCACCTTTCTATCTGCTCTTCATTTTGTTTTATTATATTTTATTATTGATTTCAGAGAAGAAGAGAGAGGGAGAGAGAGAAACATCAATGTTGAGAGAGAATCATTCATCAGCTGTCTCCTGCCCACCCCCTACTGCACCAAGCATGTACCCTTGACCGAATTCAAACCTGGGACCCTTCAGTCCATAGGCTGATGTCTACCCACTGAGCCAAACCAGCCAGGGCTCTGTCCGCTCTTGGCCCAGCCTGTCAGCCTACCTGTGTGCCCATGACTGCATGCTAATGATATGAGAGTCCGTCATGCCTAACTGGGAGTGGCAGGAGCCTCCTGTGGACAGGGCCAATCCTATGTTCCAAGCAGTGCTCTGAGCTGTTCAGGGAAACAGGGCAGCCCCGGGGCCTCCTCCTGTGGACGCTCTGCAAGCTTGGGCTTTGAGTTGGGGGTGGGTGGGGTGCCAACAGTTGAAGTAGAAGGTACAGTAGCAGGAACCTGGGTAAGGAGTCAGGGTCTCTGGCTCTGGCCTGGCTCAGGGCTAACCCCAGACTCCCCTAAACCCTTCTGACCACGGAGGCTGTCCCTGTGAACTGGGCTCAGACAGCAGCAGAGTGGGGCCCCAAAGAACCCAAACCACAGGCCTCAAGTCACCCATCCTCCAGAAGTGCTCAGTGCCTGGCGGTGCTGGGAGCCCGAGGCCCTGGCCTGGCTGCGGTGTCGTCCACCCACAGCCTGTCCAGGCCTCTCCATGAGGCACAGCTCACTCCCCGTCGGTCTGTATCTCGGCTTTGACCTTGGTGGTCCTCCCGCTTCTCCTCTGGTCTCCCTCACGCTCTGATCTGTCTCTCCTTGGTGTTTGCCTCCTCATGCTTCCTGTTTCCGTTTGCCTTTCTGCTGATCTTTTTTTCTTTCTATGAGTCACTTTCTGATTTTTCTCTGCTTCTGATTTTTCTCTACTTCTCCTTCTGATATTCTGTTATCTGTCTGACCCATCCCTACAAATACCCTTTTCCAGTGTTCCCTGGTCTAGATTGGCATGTCCACAACCAGGCCTAGGGAAGGCCCTTGGCACTGAGATACCAGGGACTTGGGCATTGGGCCAGCCTGCAAGGCGAGGCCTCACTCCTGCTGGGCCAGGGCCTGCTGGGGAACTGCACTGGGGCAGGGCTCCTCTCACACAAGCGCACATGGCATCCCCCTCCCCCCCCCCCCCCCCCCCCCCCCCCCCCCCCCCCCCCCCCCCCCCCCCCCCCCCCCCCCCCCCCCCCCCCCCCCCCCGTCCCTGCAGCCCTCACTGGCCCCACAGCTGATCTACAGGCCTACACAGTCACGGGGTCGGGGGAGGACTCTGTTCCAGATGATTCTAGAGAAACCAAAGGAACAGTGGGTGCCATGTCTCACAGTGTTTCTGCCTCACCCCCTTCCACTCCTGGCTCTTGCTGGCAGGGAGAGGCTGGGTCAGATTCCAGGGGTGACAGGGACTGTGCCTCCATGTGGACCATCCAAGGGCCGAGGTCACTGCTCCTCTCTTCAGCCCCGTCTCACCTGGATGAGGTGCTGTCCTCAATTCAGACGAATTCCGAAAGGCACATTCCTTGGTGAGAGAACATTTAGGGGCCATTTGCATGTGGATACTGCACCCCACTGAAAAGGGGGAGCCCACAGGGTCAAGGGGGAGCTCCTGGGAACTCAGGCCTCCGGGGACCTGCACCCATGGGGCAAACCAAGCTGAGCCAAGCAGGAGCAGCCTGGGTGCCAGGCTCTAGTCAGGGTCTGCAGCGGGGAAGAAGGGGTGCCGCACCAACTCAGCATCGGGGTACATGCTCTGCCAGCCTCCTCTAGGTGCTTCCTCATATACAGGCTGTATTAGGAGGGTATTCAGGCCCGGACACAAGGGTTGGGGAGGGGCAGGTCCTCGTATTTCTTGAGAAGGAAGCTGACGGGGGCATCTGAGGGGGGCACTGGTAGGGGCAGCCCAGAGGTTCATGCCTTAGCTCAATGGCCTCAGAGGGACAGCGTGGGAGTCATTTGGAGGAGCCTCAGCTCGGCTTGCTCCCTGCCGCTGTCTCCGAAAGGTGGCAATGCTGGGAAGGCAGGGAGACTTCTAGGATGTGTCCTGGAAATGAAGGGCCCACCTCCCAGGCGGACAGCACTAGGCGAGAGGCACCTGTCAAAGCATCCAGAGGGCTCCTGAGCGCCCTCTGGGGGGCCATCTCAGGACCACCCTGGGGCCATGCCCTTGCTCTGCAAACCGCCCCATCCAGGCCAGGGGCCTGCCCCCCATAGCCCTGACCTGCCCCTTCACCTGGCACCCCCAGATCCAGGACACCCAGAGAGCCAGTCAATACCGTTGTCAGCAGAGCAACACCCCCCCCCCCCCCCCCCCCCGACCCCTCTGCCTCCTCTGCCAGAGACCAGAGTGTCTCTCCTGGTGGCAGTTCTTGTCATTGGCCTTAATGGGAGCCCTCCCTATTAGCACGGGGCTCAGGGAGTGGTACCAGAAGGGAGCTGGGAGCCTCAGATCTGGGCCCCCCACTGGCCATTCAGGACTGTGCTCTGCAGGAGAGTGACATGCAGATGCCTCCAGGAGACACCTCATGGGAGAGTATCTGCCCCCCC
>PVJC01029176.1:0-14587 GCA_004026665.1 Murina feae
TAGCATTTGCAGGAGTATGGATGGAGCTGGAGAACATAATCCTAAGTGAAATAAGCCAGTCAATGAAAGAAAAATACCACATGTCCTCACTCATCTATGGATAATAATAACCATTATAAACTGGTGAACAAAAATAGACTCAGAGGCAGAGCAACATCAAACAGACTGCCAAATTACAGCAACAAGGACAGGGACGTTGCGGGGGGTAACAGATCAGCCAAGGGACTTTTGGTGCATGCATTTAAGCACAACCAATGGACACAAAACACTGGGGGGTAGGGAGGCGGGCGGAAGGGCAGGGGGAAAAAGAGATATATGTACTAATCTTTGTAAAGCTTTATGTAATTTTAAAAAATGTAAAAAAAATAAATAAATAAATAAATAAATAAATAGTCAAAAAATTAAAAAAATAAAAATAAATAAATCCTCATTCCTCCCTCTCCCCAGCCCCTGGTGACCACCATGCTCCTTTCTGTCTCCGTGGTTTTGACTACTACCCTAAGTATTTCTTATAAGCAGGATCATAAGTATCAGTCCTTTTGCATCTGGCTTATTTCACTTAATATAATGTCTTTGAGTTTCATCTATGTTGTAGTTCATGTCAGAATTTCATTCCTTTTTAGGGATAAATAAACATTTTGTTTATCGATTCATCTATACATGGACATTTGGGTTGTTTGCACCTTTTGGCTCTTGTGAACAATGCTGTTATGAACATGAGTGTACAATTATCTGTTTGAGCCCTGTTTTCAGTTATTTTAGGTATATATCCAGAAGTGGATTGCTGGATCATAGAGTAATTTTTATGTTTAAATTTTGAGAAATTGTTATACTGTTTTCCATAACTACTGCACTATCTTACATTTCTATCAGGCCAAGGTTCCAGATTCTCCACATTCTTGTCAACACTAGTTCTTTTCATCTTTTTAATAATAGCCACCCTAATGGGTATGAAGGAAGAATTTTTAATAACTAGATCTGCACTACAGTGGACCGAGCTGTCCAGGAGACATGGACTGATAGATATGCTCTATCAAAGACTGGATAGATTGACATGTTCAACTAGTGCAAGTTGTACACTATCCAAGTATATCTGATCACAAGGTGAGTAGGGGCTGAAATCCAGCACACGTTTCACATGCCAAGGTGCAAACCCAGGTGTAGAACTGCCCCTTTTTGGAGGAAGCAATAACTTGTCAGATTCAGAGAAGCACTGATCAAACCATCAAACCTCAGAGGGAAGGTAGGGGGGTGAGGGGGAGGGGGAGAGATCAACCAAAGGACTTGTATGCATGCATATGAATGTAACTAATGGACACAGACACCAGGGAGGGGTGAGGGCATGAGTGGGGGGGGGGGGTAGTAATGAGAGGATAAGGACACATATGTAAAACCTTAATCAATAAAGAATAAATAAATAAATATTGTCAGCTGACCAGGTCATGTGCTCCAAGGGGCACCATTTTCATTTTTTAATGCAAATTAAGGCACTTATAAAAACTACTGGTTATCCTGACTCCTCATCATGGGCACGCTGTAATAGAACAGATTAGTAATAATGAGTCCAATTGGTAGATGACTTATTAAGGCCCCTTTCAATGGTGATACTCTGCGGATCTCTTTGATGGTTGTACAAAATGCACCCCAAATTATCTGACACTGTGCACGGACAGTGGAATCGATATCCTCTCACCTTGCATCTGGGATCTGTGATTGTTTGGCTATAGAATTCTGCAGAAGTGACCCTGTACCAGTTTCCAGGACCAGACCTTAAGAAACTAGCAGCTCCCACTTCCTTTTCCTGGAACACTCCTTCTTGGAACCTAGCCACCATGTTCTGAGGAAGCCTAAACCACTTTGTAGAGAGACGTCCATCACCAAGTAAGTGAACTATCTTGGAAGTGAAGCCTCCAGCCCCAGCAAAGATGAGCTGTCCTAGCCAAGACCCACCCAAATTGCAGACTGATGAGTAAAGTGGCCACTACCGGTTTAGAGTGATTTTCTTTAGCTACAGTAGATAACCAGAACAGTCTATAATATAATGTGACCATCCAGTCCTCCACAGACACATTTCCACAATAAGCCTCACACCAACAGTGAACAAAAGAACTCTGAGGCAAGGCCTTCTCGAAGGAGCCCTCAATTTTTTTCTCACATGTTGCAGGCAATGGCCTTTGACTCTCATCTCCTCTCCCACTGCCTAATTTAGGATAAACTCACTATCATATAAAGATGCTAAGATCCATCTTCTGCAGCATCCGCACCCTCACTATTTGGATTTCCAGAGGAATCATAGGTTTCTATGAGCCACACACTGGACACCTCCATAGACTTTCAGGGCTCCTGCTTTGTCCTATGCTAGAAGCCTTTGGGTGCTAGCTTCAAGGGACAAGACAAAGGCAAAGGTACTTGATCCAGTAAAGTGCAGTCCATATGGGCTCTTCAACCTGCTCTGAATTTAAGAGGGGGCATAGCCCTGCTGGTTTGGCTCAGTAGTTAGAGTGTTGGCCTGCGAACTGAAAGGTCCCAGGTTCAATTCCCGTCAAGAGCACATGCCTGGGTTGTGGGCTCATCCCCAGTGGGGGACTAGCAGGAGACAGCCAATCCATGATTCTCTCTCATCATGGATATTTCTCTCTCTCTCTCCCTCTTCCTTCCTCTCTGAGATCAATAAAAATATATCTTTTTAAAAAAGAGGGAGCATATAAAGCCAAGCAAAGGGGCAGGAAACACAGAGGAGCAGCCGAGCTTGGACCCTAGATGCCTCTGTCTGCAATGGCTCCATCACAGATAAAATCTGTCTGCATTTCTCAGGAAGGGAATGGGTCTCTCCGCTTGCCTTGGGTCAGGCGTGTCTGATGAACTATCCTCCTTCCTGGATTATCACTCTTCCCACTCCCTCCCCCGCTCCTTCATTTCAGGAAGGAAATAGTTAAAACAAGACTCCTGCCCTGCAGGACCTGGGAGGGGGCGGCTCTGTGCTTTATAGTGGCTGCCTCTAAGGAGGGCTGGAAGCTTAGGACGACTTTCTTTCTGTCCTAGAGTAGAGCAGAAGGTCTGGGAGATTTTGGAGGAGAAGAGGAGGACAGACAGACCGGGGGCGTGTGTTCCTCTGGAGTTTCCTTTTTCTTGCTAGTTCTTGCGCGCGCAGTCATCTCTGTGGTCTGGCGACTGTGGACCGAGGTGGCAAGGCTCCATCCCCGCCGTTGGCCAGAGGCTGGGGGCTGGGGAGACCTCCGCACAGAAGGTGCCCAGAAGTTTTCCGACGCAGAGGCAGCAGTGCGGCCCGATTGCTGCCGCGCGGGAGCCCAAGATCCACGCCACCCAATCTCTCCGGTTCTGCTTCCTCTCGCCCAGCCGCCCAGGTGCCGCGCGCGGACCGGGCAGCTGTCTGCGCCCGCTTAGCTCCACGGTCGGTGCAACTCTTTCCTCTCGGGGACCCGCCAGGGGTGGGGGAGATGTCGACTGAGCCCCTCGGTTGGGAGGAGAGGGAGCAGGCATCAATTCCGCCCCGGCGCCCTGCACCTTGGGCCACCCTCCGCACACGGTTAGGGGACTAGGGGAGCGTGGGAGCGCCGGCGCCTTCCTAGGAGGGGCTCTCTGCGGCCACGTCTGGGGTTTGAGGAACTGATTGAAAGCCCGCAGCCTACCCAGGTGGGAATCGGATTTTTAGTTAAAGGAAAATATACAGTTCTCCCTGGGTCTCCCTTTTCCCCCCGGGCACGCAAGAACTTTATGGAACATCACGCCTCTGTCGCAAGCTCCAAAGCCTACTTGTGAAAGGTGTCCCGCAGCCTTTTCTTACTCGCTTACACACCCGGGGTTGTCAAGGGTAGCCAAGGGCACTAGGTGTGTGGGACAGATGTTTTGGAAAACCCCCAGGGCAGCTGGTTAGGAAACGTGCCTGTGGATGTCTGGGCGTTTGGTTCTATGCTGTCCTTTAAAGGGCACTTGTTGCCTTTCACGTGCAGAAAACTAGAGCTGTTTCTAGATAATCAGCCTCTGTTTACACCATCCTAATGGCGTTCCGGATAGAGCTGGCCGCGGAGGGGGTTGGGTGGGAGGCAAATTGAAGTCAGACATTGTAAGGACAGTTGCTGATATCTTGCCCAGCGAGCAAAACCCACAGAGGACTTGTAGAAAGTACCTAGTTTTTTGTTTTTCCTCTTGTAGATACTCATGGCCTCCTTCACTCCCGCCTCTCCCTCCCCAATACCTTCTGTTTTAAGTGGCAACTAATTGGGAAACATCTTCACAATCGTTTCATGTAACTACCTGCTCTGAACTCAGACCATTTAGGTAAGGTTGGAATTCCCAAATTACGAATTACAGTACAGGTCCACTTTGATCCTGAGAATCAGAGAGGTTAAATGGTTAAAGTGTATGCATAAGGGTCCAGTCCCCTTCCTTAATAATGACTTTTGAACTTAAGCGAATTCTTAGACCCCAAACAGAAGAACGCTGAATGTATAAACCATGTCCCTGAGGTCTGAACCTCAGATGCTTCACTAGAGCTATGACTGGGTATGATTATTCCAAGCACGGCATGACTTAGATCCATGGAAATGAGCTGCAGACTCATCCCTGGAGGAACATGCATTTGAAGGACCTTCTTTTGTGTGGTTTTGTATTTTTCATGCAACATGTGGTATTCACATACCTTTGCCCAGTATCCGGGAGCTCTGCAGCTTAACATGTAGAGAGCTGATGGAGGCACCATCAGAAATGATTTCTGTGGTGATGTCACTGTTGCAGGGGGAAGGAAGGTGGTTTTAATAGTAGCTAGCTCACACTTTGATAAGAACCCACAGCCTTGGCCTCCTTAGCTCCTGCTATAATCAGCTGACCAAGCAGACCAGCAGGCTAGTGTTCAGACACTAGAGGCACCTTTTGTGGGCGGCAGAATACGATAGCCAGGTCAGTTTTCTAAATACCCTTTAACAGACTCTAATGGGCAGAGAGTCATTCCATTACTGAGAAAAGCCTGCTCTGTCTTAGTTTTAATAAAACTATTACTAAAGGTTCCATTCTGATTGGGAAACTGGGAGGAGGCCCTAGTCATTAAACAGCACGAGATATTGAAGGGTTTTCTCCTCTCTTCTCTGATCTGAAGAGGATGACAGTACGCTTTGTTCTCAGAGTCCTGGTCTCCAATGCTGAATGGAAACAGGGGCTGTCAATATTAGGTTAGATACTCACTCCACAATGTAAGAAGCAAGAAAAAAAAACTGTAAGTCCAGCAGGTTTGATATGTACATAGTATGCCTCTAGCTTAGAAAAATTGATGCTTGTTATCACTTTTTATTATTTATTTTTATAATATCAGACTGAATCAAGTCCTATACGCAAAGTAAAGTGAAGCACTCTATCTGCTGAGCTGCTTCTTGGCCATGAAAAAGACTCAGTTTCCTTATGCATAAAATGGGGATAGTGGCCCTGCCCACCTAGAGTTGTAAAGTTCAAATCAGATAACAGATATATGCTTAATAGATTTCTACTATACACAAAATGTTATTTTTCATGTTCCTGGAGAAGGCTAACATATGCAGTATTTGTACCTTATATTACTTTAGATCTTCTATACAACATGAATAAATCTCATTTCCTCCACATACTAAGTTTTATTGATAACTGTCAAAGATAACTCAAAATCCCTAAAGTGGTTAATTTTAACCACAAATAAACTCAGAAAAAGGACATAATTTTTAAAAATTAAATTTTATGTCATAGACACAGCCACCATTGCATAAATGAACTTAGGGCCTTCATTTAAAAAGATTGATAACAATTCACAAGAAAGAAAATATAAAACTATTTAAATGTGAGGAGCCATTTTTATTTACCTTTGCTTATTGTGTTACCACCAACCCCCTTCATTTTCCCATCTTTTTTATAAGGATTAAAGTAGAAAAACATAGACTTCCTATGCAAGAAAGACCACTTGCTCACAAAAGTGAGTAAAACAAGCAGGCAAACAAACAAATGGTCTTTTGAAAACATCTCACCAACCTCTAAGTCTACTGCTTCACTGAAACTCTGGAGAATTCGTTCAAACATTTCAGGTGCTAAGAAGGCATGAGAATGAGAGGCAGTGCAGGCTAGAGGCTAAGAGCTCAAAAGGTGGATCAATTTGCCTTGGAATCACAGCATTGCCATCCACCACCGGTACTTTTGACAAGCATCGTGACATTCCTAGCCTGTGGTTCCCTACCTTTAGAATGGAAGATGTACCTGCTTCCCAGGGTCAGGGAGATAGAGATCAGATGGAACATGCCTGTGGAGTGTCCAGCACCGTGACCAGGCATGAGACAGATATCCCTCGGAAAGACCAATGGTGTGCCTGCTTGCGAAAGTCCATTACTCCCAGTTTTACTTGTTGGCAAATATCATGCTGATAATTTCTGAGGAATGGAAAAACCCAAAACTACTGTCAGAAGATGTATTAATAGATTGTACACATTAATCACCAGGGTTTTCGATAAAAATAAATATTTTGTCTTTATCAGTTATGTCATGTTTATTTCAAACTACTAGTTATATGTAGTGATGGTGTTCACAGAGTTCTGATTTTAAATTAACATTGCAAAATGTTTTAAATGGCTACCTATGCTGCATTTTATTACCATGTTCATAATTTACCATGTGCAAACCAGCACATATTTTGGAATACTGGATTCTTAATTATAGAATTGGTAATTTTATGCCTTAGCACTATGTAACTTTTACTCAGCATTTAATGCTTTTTCTTTTCCATTAGTAAAATGTATCTCAACTATCCAAGATTTTTGTAATTCAGGTTCTTAGCAAATGGAAATAGTGAGTGCAAAACAGCAACTTTTAAGCTACTTCTTAAAAAAAACTGACATATCCTCATGCATATTATAATCTAGATATAAGCATAGCTGTGGACAGAGATAGAGAGAGCTGAGAGAGAGAGAGAGAGAGAGAGAGAGAGAGAGAGAGAGAGAGAGATTCTTGCCCTAATAGAGTTTTGCTCTTTTCTGATTTTGTTCTGCTTTGGGGTAAGCTGACATAGATATATCTTATCTAATTACCAAACATATCCTGCTTTTTAACTGGATCAGTAAATAATCATTGACTGCAGTCTTCCTGGCAGCTGGATTTTGTAACCAAAATTATTTTTCTTTTTCTCTAGGTGAAAAAAAAAAAAGTGAGGGTGTAAAAGCAACAGAGTAAGAGACATTTCCTCAAATTTGCATCAAGATGGAGACCTTTTGCTTCAGGGTGTCCTTTTGGGTGGCACTGGTTGGATGTGTAATTAGTGATAATCCTGAGAGCTACAGCACCAATCTAAGCACTCGTATGAATGATTTTACCACTTTTCGTGGGACAGAGCTCAGCTTCCTGGTTACCACTCATCAACCCACTAATTTGGCCCTACCCAGCAATGGCTCAATGCACAACTATTGTCCGCAGCGGACTAAGATTACTTCAGCTTTCAAATACATTAACACTGTGATATCGTGTACTATTTTCATCGTGGGAATGGTGGGGAACGCAACTCTGCTCAGAATCATTTATCAGAACAAGTGTATGAGGAACGGACCCAACGCGCTGATAGCCAGCCTTGCCCTTGGAGACCTTATCTATGTGATCATTGATATCCCTATCAATGTATTTAAGGTAGGAAATAACCACAAATGTATTTGCAAGTTTGAACATATGCTCTGATTCTACGGTAAGAGAGTTGCTGCAGATTTTTCTGACCTTCTGGATTTTAACCTGTTTTTACTGAGAGCAGTTTCTGCTATCTTGCTACTAGTGGTATTTTAAATGTTTATTATTTGTTAAATGTTACACTTAATTTTCTAACTTAATTGTTAGCCAAATAGTACTGCAGAAGTGACTCCTCAAAGCGAAGGTCTTTCATGCAGCATTGAATTCTTATTGCTGAGTGGATAGGCAATTTTGGAGAGATTACTTAAATTTTCTGATATTTAATTTTCAAGGTGAGACCTAGTGAGCCCCAAAAGTGCTCTACATAAATATATTCAATTGTAGTTAACCTTTTTAATGTAATGCTCTGCAGAAGCCCTATGTCCACAGTATGGCTTAGAAGGAAAAACACCTGTTTTATTTTTACTAGATGGATGAGAGGAGGCCAAGCACGTGGTTATCTGGGTGACTTAGAGATATTAGGACCCACACGACAGCAGGCCCCTGGGAATCCCAGTGAGCAGTATTACTAAACTGTTTAAAACAGGCATCAGTTTATTGTTGCCTCTTTCATTTCTTCAGTTTACATTTAAGGAGTGCCTACTGTGTGCCCACCCCTGAGCTGGGCAATAGGCTCCAAAGATAAATTAGACAAAGTTAGTGGGAGAGGAGGATAACTCACCCACAGCTACTGTGGTCATCTTGCTTTCAGGATGAGTTAGTACCAAAACAAACTAAAGCCAAAAGGAATTTGATATTACATATTTGATTTCTGGATGTAAGGGGAAAATTGCTGAAAGAATTCAAATGAACTAAAATGCAAATGAAATCACGATCTATGCCAGGTATTCGGGAATGGCTTTAATCTAAGCCCAGAAAAAACACTTTCTTCAGTCTTCATTTTTTCCTTTCTGTATTAACCATAGAAATGAAACAATTCTGAACAATCATATTCTGAAATAAGACTTTAAATGTCAAGTTATGTCAATTGAGGACATAGCTTTTAAATAGACCAGTAGCTTTCGATTTCTAATAGAGACACTTAAACTGTGACAAAATTTTATTAGTGTTCCAGGAAAATCTATGGGCTAACAATAAAGTTGTAAGCAATGATTAAAATTTTCAACACTACAAATAAAAAACTTTTCAAAATTCCTCCAATACACTGCAAAATTGGGGAAATTAGGCAACAAATAATATTTTTTTAAAAAAATCACATATCATCTCTTTCCACAGAATAGCATGAATACATGTGTTTTCTATTTGAAATTAAAATGGGATTTTAGAACCAAACAATGATGCAAATGAAAATGTGTAATTAATTTAAAAGGTTTAACGTATGCTACAAAACTTCAATTTTTTTATTTACAAGGTTATTTTCTCTTTAAGAAGTATTATGTGTACTCAACGCCCACTTTCTTGAGACATATTTATTTAATCATAGATTTGAAAATGTTGATATGGCTCATTCAAAATTTGACTCTTCAGCAGTCATGGTGTGGAGTAATAAACATTAATTAGTCATGTTTATATCCCAGTTAACTAATCCATATGGCTCAGGAGAATAATTAACCACCTCTGAATTAGTCCCATTTGGCTATGTGCAAAGCAGATTCTTCACAAATTAATATCTGCAATTGCTGGTAAGGGGACTCGCTTGTCGATTTAAGGTGCTACCTGCCAATCAACAGACCAAACTTCATTTCTATTCCATAGTAACATTTTAAGTCAGATCGTATGGACTATCTTCAAATTTGTTGAAAATCCAAAAAGAAAAAGCCTTTGTTTTACATTCATATAATAATGGATAAAAATTAATACATTCTTACTTGACTATATGGTTCTTATCTCTTGAGAATCTAATATGGTCAGCCCTCTGTATCCACAGTTTCTGCTTAGGCAGACTCAACTGACTACAAATTGAAAATATTCAAAAGAAAAGGTTATGCTGTTGCAGATATGACTATATAATTAGGTGTACAATGGTTGTGTCAATGCTTAACATATATAGACTTTTCTTCTTGTCATTATTCCCTATATAATCTATTTAATAAAAGACTAAGCGACTGTTACAGCAAAACAACCAAAACAACTGGTCGCTATGATGTGCATTGACAACTAGGGGGAAGATGCTCAACACAGAAGCTGCTCCCTGGTGATCAGTGCACTCTGATGGGGGAGTGCTGCCCAGCCAGAAACTGGGCTCATGGCTGGTAAGTGCAGCGACAGTGGTGGGAGCTTCTCCCGCCTCTGTGGCAGCACTAAGGAGCAGCAAGCTGAGCAGTAAAGAGCAGTGAGCAGGCAGGTGGTAAGGAAGAGAAGGGTTCCGGACTGCGAGAGGGATGTCCACCTGCCAGCTTAGGCCGGCAGCAGGTGGATATTTCCTGAGGGCTCCTGGACTGAGAAAGGGTGCAGACTAGGCTGAAGGACCCTCCCTGCCCTCCCCCCAGTTCATAAATTTTGTGTACTGGGCCTCTAGTACAGTATAACAGCTATTTACATGGCATTTACATTGTATTATGTATCATAAGTAACCTAGATATGATTTAAAATGTACAGGAGGATGTATGTAGATTATATGCAAATACTATGCCATTTTATATAAAGGACTTGAGCATCCAAGGATTTGGTTATTAGGTGGGGTCTTAGAACCAAATGCTGCAGATACTGAGGGATGACTGTACAGTAATACCTACTGTAGCTTTAAATAACGTAGACAGTCTGAATGTGGTACTTTTGCATCACAGGAATACATTGGTGTAATTTCTATTTTTCTAAAACTCATATAATGAGTTAGTTATTTAAACAACATTACTGTTAGAAAGTACACCTTTTGGTTTCAACAAAAATTCTCTTTAGTCATTTCAATCTCTTTTAGAGGAAAAGAGAAAAGCATTGGAGTGAGCTTAAAAAATTGGTGGGGCTATTTCTATTTCCTTCTCTCGGTCGTCTTCTCTAGGTTAGGAGGCCATAAGATATTGCTGCTTCTCTGACTTCTGTCCATAAGAATCAAGAGAAATCCTTCCAAGCAATGTGGGTGCCGGGTCCTCACGCCTTTGCTCCAGAGCTGTCTCCTGTTGTAAAAGTCTGATGCTTTGGGGTCACACATAATGGGCCTGTGACTTCTCTTCAACTATGTTAAACTATCTCTTTACTTCAGGACAAAGTAGCAGCTGTCCATCTCACTTTACTATTATACTTAGGTAGCCATGAAATGAAAATAATGGGTAGACTTGGAGAACATTTAGTTAAAAGGATGCATTAAGTTTTCCCTCTATCCCCATTAGAAGAATTAGGTTGAAAGAAGAATGTGAAAGTATTTGTTATGCTCTTTAAAGAACGATGAGTTTTCAAATCACACAGGTTATTGTGTGTAATAATTCTATCAGTTGCTTTTATATTCAGTTCCAATGTGTCTCCAGGCAGAGAATGTTACACTGAGTCTAGAGCCAGCCTAAGTGGAAGGAGACAATGTGAAGATTGCATCTTTGGACAAGGCAAACTTTCTGATTAGACTGCAGTAATGTTACAAGTGATTAACTGTTCCTTCTATTCATATTGTATTGCCTTTCTCTCACTTTGAAAGAGATTGTACTGAAAATATTCCATATATGAATGTGATGTAAAACACAACTGAAAAGCAGAGTGGCTGAGCTGTTTCTAATCTGTCATTATTCCATTCAGCTAGTGCAGGGTAGCTCTGGACAGTCTGTGGGCATGCAAGAGGAGATCACTCCACACAACTTCCAGAAGTTTCCAAAAGATCTCTACATCTTCAGGGTTTTTTCCCACCAGCCTATACTGGACTTTGCTTTTATTTATTGATTGAATGCAACTCTTACCAAAACACCCAGGAGCTCCCATGTTTAATAGTCAAGGCCCTTCCCACTCTGGACATACTTTACCTACTTCTTAACCACTTCCCAGCGTGCATGCTCACCTCTGTCGGAATGCCTTCACTATCCCTGGATAACATGTTGTGCCCTAAATAATATTCACTGAGAGGTGGAATAGAGTCACCAAATTGCTGTTGCAGAGACCTTTACAGATCCTAAATTGAAAAATGAGTTACGTCTGGAGTTATGTTGCATTGAGAAAAAAATAAACCAAAAGCTGGAAAGAAGCTCCTCTGACCCTTACTTAACACTCACACACATAGACACATTGTATTAACTGGTGACAAAATCCGACATTCTGAGATAGTAAAATGTAAAGCAGAAGGAACCTAAAAAAGCAAGTTAATGCCAGTTACTTTCTTAGTTTTCAAGCATAAAAGGGCCTTGCAAATGGCAATACTGAAGAAAATCTATTACTAAGTTTATCAAAGAATCACTATCTAGTTTTTAATTGTGCAAAAAACATAGTATCTCTAATTTCAAGAAAAGACTGAAAAGAACAGGAGGGAGGAAGGGAAATGAGTTAGCAGAACCTTTCAAATACCCACACTTATAACCTAACTGATAATGGATTCAATTTGATAAGAAATCACATTATTTGATACTCTGAGTTTTCAAGAAATGCAAAAACTTAACCATGTAAACTAATCTATATATAAAATATATGCATTGGTTACAAAACAATTAAAATACTGTATCTGTTTTTAGGGACAAAAAATAACTCCCAATTACTTAATGGCAATGCAGATAGAAATATTGAACTTAATAATTATAATCTTTAATGATTCATAAGATTTTGTGTATGAAGTGTTGTCTATAGCAAGTTGGATTGTAATCCTATATGATAAAAGGGTAATATGCAAATTAACCCTAATGGAACAACTGGTAGCTATGACAAATGCTGACCACCAGGGGACAGACACTCAACACAAGAGCTGCCCCCTGGTGGTCACTGTGCTCCCACAGGGGGAGCTCTTCTCAGCCACAAGCCGGGCTAATGGCTGCGAGTTGCAAGCACAGCAGCAGTGACAGGAGTCTCTCCTGCCTCTGTGGCAGTGCTAAGAATGTCCAACTGCAGGTTAAAATGTCTGACTGTGGGCTGTCAGAGGGATGTTCCCTGGGGAGTGGGCCTAAGTCGACAGATGGACATCCCCTTGGGGTCCCCCAGCCTGTGAGAGGGCACAGGCTGGACTGAGGGACCCCCTTCCCCTCCTGAGTGCACAAATTTTCATGCACTGGGCCTCTAGTTTTGAATAAAGTAGAAACCCTAAGAGTGATGTTTGTGCATGGGTGGGCCAGGGCTTATTGTGCCAAGCTCATCCATATGTGCATGCAGACACTCCCATAAACTACTGTACCTTGGCCTATTACATAAAAACAGAAATGTGAGAAAAGTAGAGTGGAGAAGATTAAAATGGTGGTCATGGGAAGAAAGAAGAAGTTGAGTCCGATGACTCAACATAGAAATATCTGACATGCATAGCAGGGGGTTGGACCCAGAGATAATACTGTAGGTGATTATTGTCTTCATTGAAACACACAGGGTACAGCAGATCTGGGAAAACAGGTTAAAGAGCCAGTGAGAGCATCCAGTAACTGACTGTTGATTACTAATTGGGTCTAATCTAAGCAACCACCTCTTGTTGAGGGCAACAATGAAAAACAAACAAATATAATTTCTGTATGAAATGATCAGGAATGTTCTGCAATGGAAAGTCAAGGGTCCCAATATGTCACTCTGGCAGAGGATCTGAGAAATGTGGAAACCAGAGATGTTCACACCAAGCCAGTTATCTCCATATTCACAGAGCCTTTGACATCTTGTACAACTGGGATCCATCCTGTCAGAGCAGCCATACAAAGTTGTTTCTTAAGCCCTAACCGGTTTGGCTCAGTGAATAGAGCGTTGGCCTGCAGACTGAAAGGTCCCAGGTTCAATTCCGGTCAAGGGCATGTACCTTGGTTGCGGGGCACATCCCCAGTAGGTGGTGTGCAGGAGGCCGCTGATGGATGTTTCTCTCTCATCGATGTTTCTCACTCTCTATCCCTCTCCCTTCCTCTCTGTAAAAAAATCAATAAAATATATATTTTTTTAAAAAGTTGTTTCTCAACACATAAAATCATCAAGACAATTTCTGTCTCAAAAGCAAATTGCCACAACTTACAGATTTTATGCTTCAAATGCAATAGCTGTTCGATATATGCTTAGAATAGAGCCTTTGCTGTTAAAATTGACTTCTAATCAGATTCCTCTGAGACCTTCAAATTAAAATAATGATAATGTTGATAATTTCTCAGAGGAATTCTTCATTTATAGACAAGCCTCGGGATATTATCTGTGGTCTGCACAAGCTAATCTCCCAAATTGATCAAATTACCAATGAATTGCATATGTGATAACCCTTTTATTCATCATCAAGCAAATAACAGCAAACCTTTCTCCAATAATAGTACTAGTGCTATAATCATAAAATTAGGTATAGAAACTCTATCACTGAATTTTAAGACAGCAAATGTGTCCCTTTACCAAGATTTCTGCCCCTTGATGCAACGCCTCCCAGCTAGTTTTCTTTGTACGTAGGTCTGGTTCTGCTTCCTTCAAAGTGCCTCTCCATGTTTTTCTTCTGCCTCTATCTACTCCAGCTAATCTGTTCCATCTGAAAATACCATGAACCTTCTACCTAAAATATTTCTCCTTTATGCCTCCTCTGGCTTACTCCACTTTGTCCTTCAGATCTCAGCTTAAACATCTCTTTGTCTGGCAAGTATTCATGACCAGCCTAGGTTAGTGCCTTTCTCCTGTGCTCCCAGGACACCCTGTTAAACCTGTAATAGCATGTAACACACACTCTATTGTATTTGCCAATTCACTTGCCTGTCTGGCCCACTAGACCACAAGTTCCTTGAGGCAAGCTGCCATCATTCTCATTTTACCACTTATCACTGTGTCTCCTGCATCTAACACTGAGCCCAGCTTTAAAAATATTTGATGAATGAGTAAAATAAGAAAACAG